>JAKJJM010006939.1:0-13252 GCA_021901965.1 Pipa carvalhoi
TTTTTTTTTTTTTGTTATTGACCCTTCAAAGGATAAGCTTGAATTACATATATTAAAATCCATTTTGATGTTACATTTTTTTTACATTATCATGGAAGATCTGGAACTTAATTGTTGGACCCAAATAAAAGATACCATGTTTCTACAATAGATTTAGGTTTTATAAGATTAACATGTACATGCATTTTTTTACTTGCTGTTTTCAGAAATATGATATCCTCGAATAGTTGGCTTAAGTCAATGCATTAAAAACATTTAAAAGACATTTATCATGTGTAATCAGAGGAGTGCAGATCTACACAAATTAGACCTCCCAAGTTTCTTATATAATTGTTTTAGAAGTAAATATGGAAAACAAAAATGATTCTGCTTATGATATCTTACAGAGTATCATTCACTGAATAGTTTCAATAAAAGACTGTAGACAAAATTCATATTCCGTTTATAAACTTGAGGATTTCATATGGTTGTGCACAGTAGTTCTCCTAGGCTAACTCAAGGATTAAAAAATGAATGATGTTTCTTTTTAAAAGCATTTGCATTTCTAAAAGTACTAATAAAAACTAACTGTAGGAAGTTAAAAATAACCTGAAGAAGAAACTGTCACATCCTATCTCAGTTGTTTGTAATATGTAATTTATTATGAATTTACTTTTAAATGATGCATGAAGATAGCAAAAGAATAGAGGTCTAGTAACCCATAGCAACCAATCAACAAAGTATTATGAAATCAAAACTCTTTGGTTGCTATGGGTTACTAGACTTATGTAAAGTATGCCCTTGTTGATGGGTCCTCCTGGTGCTTTCCACTTGGCTTTAGCATGTATTGGTATGTGGTGTCACACACTAAGCAATTTCAGTTTGAAGTAGCCTGTTGTGAGTGAATTCACCAAAATATGAACTTGTCCAGCAATGCATACTCAGAAGGCTACACTATTCTACCTGATGGGGAGAAATTGCACTTTGTGCAAAATACTTTGATGGGTCTTAATTTACGAACCACTTTGCTGAAAATCAAGGCTTTGGGGTGCATAATTTCAAGGATGATACAGCACATCACCTTAGCAGTGGTGAATTGGAATGTGGTATATAAACAGGCAAAGACAGCATCCAAATGTATGCAAACAGCCAAAAACAGTAACAAACAAGTTAAAAGCCAAATCTAGGAAGAACCACTATAAAAACCACCATTCTGAAAATTAAAAAAGTACAAGTGACCTCTCCAATGATAATAGCTGTTTGGATAGTTTTCCATACTAGGCATTCATATCATGCACCACTACCATTAACAGAGCCAACTTTTACATTTTCTGTAATTTAATTAACTTCACTTTCTCTTTCATGAATAGGCGCATAAATGAATTGAAGGGGATCAGACCATACGGGAATGGAATGTGATAAGTCCTGTCTTGGCATGGGACCTTGCAGCATTGATAATGTAGAATTTAACAAGGCAAGCACTTCAGCTAGTGTAATTTAATTACTAGAATCTTACAAAATACATCCCTTTGACCAATCACCAGAACACTTACTTGAGTATTAAGCCTTTGGTGAATTCCCCACCACTTAGAGACAAAAAATTCTCTTTCTTAATCATGCTTGGTTTGTTCCAGAGGAATAGATGACAAAAAATAAAACACAGATTCGTCCATAAGAAAGATGAAAATTAATGGAGGTGAAAATCAACCTTCTGAACACATGCTGTTCAGTGTCACACTGCTGCACCAGCTTCCTCATCAGACACCACAAAAAAAGCAATTCATATTCACTGGAATCCAAATGGTAATAGTTATGAACTAGGCTAAAAAAAAACTTTATAATTAATTTTTTAGACAAGCTTTACACACGCAACAATGTCTTACTCCAGTCACTCAATAAAGTTCCTTGAAGCACTAAACATTTTGAAATAGTCTCCCACAATTTCGGACAAGGAGATTAAGCTATAAGTCACAGGAGAGGTAAGAAATCTTTTCATCTCTTTTAGGCCAGACCATATATTCTATTTACTCTATTAAGAGGAGGCCTGAAGACAGCAGAGGTGAGAGAAGCAGCATTACATTTAGCTACAACGTATCATTTCTTCTGTGCAATCAATAAAGAACTAGATTTTGAAGTAGATGTAGAAGGTGGAAAAGTGGATTTTTCTGTACCAAGAAGCTGTGCAGATATATGACAGTTTACAGGAAAGAAGCTAGATGTGTAAGCCTAGGTTTCAGCATGGCTGATAGGAGGTATTTGTCACTGTGTAATATTATAATAACTTAGGGGTCCTAGTACAAAGAGGAAAGAAGTAAGTGTTCAAGACTGTTATGTCAGATGGAGTAAGTGGAATGCAAGGTATCACTCACCCTCTCCAGCTTCTATCCCATGAACTTGTTTAATGGGATGACATGACTCAAGTTGGGATTGGCAGAGCAAAACTTCCAGAGTAACCATGTCAAATAATAGAAGGAAAATAATTAATAGGTCTTCAGTATGCAGTATGCTTTAATGCCACCTCTACCTACCTTCTGTTTCAGTTGATGGCAGAGCCTTCTATGTTCTTCCTGTACTGCAGGCAATTGGAAATTGGCAAGAATACCCCATATTTTCTGGGTCTTGGAGTGCATCTGGACCTACCATTTTTTTTTTTTTTGGAAATTTTTGATCAATTTCATTGCGTGCAAAGCAGAGTAAATGCTGAAAAACTGATGCCAATGTTTTATATTAAAAGCCAGGAGGGGCCAGCCACTGTGCTGTGACACTCCATATTATGACTAGCATCCTTTGTCTGGAAGCCAGACAAATGTACAACATAGCTTGTCTGTGAATTAGTTCTTTTTCTGTGCTGATGCTGCAGGAGTTCTGACTACTTGGGTAGAGAAGTGCTAGTGATTGACCTATCACCATCAGTCTAGTCTAGTGTCTGCTCAATATGATTGTCCACATATCAGTTGTTGGATGGTTGGAAAGACTGCACCTGTAATACATTTCAGGATGTTTCCCTCAATTTGCCTGTACATCTTTTGAATTGCAGTCTAAAAAATAAAGTTGGAATGAAATCTAATACTGTGGGCTCATTACTCCTATTAACTTAGTAAAGTTGACAGTAGATACCAGGTAGACATCTAAGGCAATTATAGCAGTCATGCTCTGGTCATTTTTTAAGCATCCCAGTATCTGCAGTCATACTTGACTTCAAAATATTTTTTTAATGTGTGTTGTGTCATGCCAGTGACAGGTCTTTGTGCAGAATGTTCAACAACACAACACCTCCCAAGTGCCCAAGGATTTCCAGTAAGATATCATCGTATAGGTAGAATCATGTTGCAATCTTGCCATCACAACGGTTCAACAAGTTTAAACAGGTTCAACAGGTTTAAGGGAATAAACAGTGTCATACAAAGACTATTATTATTTATTTTATTTTTTAGTATTTAAGTATATTTAGTATAAAAGGGTCTATTCCACAGGACTGGCACATAACTAATGTGGTGCCAGTTTTGAAGATAAGTTAAAAAGCAAGAAGAGATTCTGGAGTATCTTATTAAAAATGAACATGTAACTCTATATCAGCATGGATCAATTCTTTCTAACTAATCTGATCAACTCCCATGAGGAAGACAGTTCTAGACTGGACCAATGCAAATCATTGAATGTCATATACATGATATTTATTCAAAGCATTTGATACTGTGCCACATAAAAGTTTGGCAAATTAAAAAGAGAATGCTTGGACTGGGAGAAAATGTGCATAGATGGTGTTAACTGCTTAGCATTAGGAAGCAGAGAGTTAGTATTAAAGGAACATACTTGGATTAGGTTAGTCACTGAAGGTACCACAGGGCCAGTATTTGCCCCTTTATCTTTAATATATTTTTTAATGACCTTGTAGAGGGGTTGCAAAGTAAAATTTCATTTTTTGAAGACGATACTAGTTTTGGGTACCAGTGCACTAGAAAGACATAGTAAAGCTAGATGAGTTTGGTTTTAAAACTATGCCACTATTGCAATAGCAATTTGCCAGTAGAGTTTTTTGCTTTCTTTGGGATTAAAATTGCAGATAATTCGATGAAGAAGATTGACTCTTTTTGTGGCCTTACAAACTAGTACACCACTCTCAGATTCTGCAAAACTGATTGTTTTTACAGCAGAAACTTTTAATGAAACCCTTGATGCCCTTACAGATAAGACAAACAACATAAGAGTGGTTACCAAGCTTAGAACAAATATATTGCCAAACCAGGGAGGTGGAGCTTGTCATTTTGCTGTTGAGCATTACAATAACTTTATCCTTAACTGTAGAGACCGATCTTAGGTTGGCTGTTGTACTTGCACAATATTGCTAATCGTCTCCTCATTTGGGGTCTTAGTGCCGTGAATCTTACAGAATATATGAGATTGAGGAGGTCATTCCAGTAGCTCCGAATTTTCCGTCCCAAATTCACTTATAGTGAACTCCCTTTTTAAAGTCGCGACTTCAACAATTTTATACTTGAGGTCGCGATTTTATAATGGGAGAATTGTCGCGGTCGCGACTTTAGAATGGGAGTTCGCGTTAAGTGAATTCGGGACGGAAAATTCGGAGCTACTGGAATGATCACCTAAAATTTTTCTATTTAATCTCTTGTGGAGGCTTACAGCGTTTATACAGACTTCATTGTCAGTTTGCAGAATCCATACTTACAGCCAGAGGAGGAGTCACATCTGGGTAACAGCTAGGTAACAGAAGAAATAGGTTTAGCAATATCTAGAATGAGAATAGGAAGAGGATGAGATGTAGAATAATGTCATAGAAGATCCTTTCCAGTAACCACAACTTTAAAAAGTCATATAAGTGGCTCTGGGATAAAGCAAGGATAATAACATAAGGTTTAACCAGTTTATGTACAATATATGTACAAGTGATAAACATTAATGTAAGCACATTTTAATAATATAATATAAAAAATGTTTTCCATAATATGTTTAAAAATGTTGTAAAATGAGTAGTCTGAAATAGCAACAGGTTTCTATATGTAAGAAGTACTGATAACAAAATTTTAAAACCAATACAGCTTTTCCATGTACCCTTTGAAAAATAAGAGTCTATGAGACAGCTCTCTAAATCAAATAAGGTAATTCTGAGTGTATTTAATCAACCTCTCTCTGTTAGTTATAGTGAGCCAATCATAATATATTATGAATATTTCAGGCATTACCATTATTGTTTTTATGTAGCTTCTATGAGATGTGCATACAACGTACATCTTTTCTTCTAGCATAATGTTTGTTTATCTAAGTCTCCTGCCTTGCACTATGATTGTGTCTCATGCCTGGACTAAATTAATATTGTACAAGGAAAACATCCTTGATGTTTGAGAAACATGTTTTTATGGACTTTGCCTAGATGAATAAAAGGTGGACTTAAAAGAAATAGATAACGAAATCATAACAAGTGAAAAATGTTTAACTCCATAATGTCCTGGAAATGCATGTATTGCTTTGCAAAGTAATGTACGAAAGATCCATGACACTTTGTAAATGTTAAATTAAAGGGCAGTTATGATTCAAAAGAACACAGGGAGCGTCCAAGGTGAAAAAGCACATGTCGTGCAATCCTTTCAACGTTTGAAACTATTTTTGGAATTATTCCCATTGTTTTGTTCACACCAGCGGGTGGTTTAAGAGATAATCCCAGAGAGATTCAGGGGCTAACTTTCCAAACCATTGAGTTGTTTTTCTAACTTTTTGTTGAAGTTCAAAGACGTCTTCTGTCTGTAGCACAGTTTACCCTATGAACAGTCTACCTATGACTAAACACCATAATCTATGTTCCTTATATTTTGACATGGGAACCTCATGCTTAATTGGAATTTTACAGGTCTTGTACAAAATTATAGCTTACTACATTAAGCATGCAAAGTCGATGAACCATTTGCAAATGTATGGTATGTTCATAATCGAATGTCTGTAAATAGGCAGCACAGGTGTTTCAAAGATGTCTCCAAGCTATTTTTCAACTTAACACTTCAGGGTCAAGGAATTCCTATAAGAGTGTTAGCCAGAACTCGCATGTACTGGTGACAGGTGTAACTAGTCAATATGCCTACATGATACAGATGGGCCAGTAGATAGCTAGATTTTGTTAGATCTTGTAAGAACAAACCCAAGTAAATGATTCACTTTTTAGCTTTTACTTTATATCAATAAAGATAAGGAGTGATTGCCTGCCATAATGGACTGTTCATTTTTAAGAGAACAGAATTTAATTCATTCATTCCCACCCACTGGAAAAAAACAGAATGAATCTGTTTTATATAGACCTGTTGCACATTTAGTTCACTTTTGTCCACATTATATATTTCTACATCATAGCTGCTATAAAAAAACAGGGAATTACAACAACCCCTTAAGTTCTCAGAAAGGGATATAATAACATAATAACATAGTTTGTCAGGCTGAAAAAAGACAAAAAGCCATCCACTTCAGCCAATTTTCCTGCAATGTAGATACATGAGGCAAGAGTCAGTTATCCTCAGATTAGGGAAACAATTCCTTCCCAACTCCAAATATCACAATCAGAATAATTCCCTGGATCAAGATCCCACCTTCGGTTATCTAGTACCCATAACTTTTAATGTTTTTTTACACTGAAGGAAAGCATCCAATCCCCTTTTCAACTCTTTTGTGGAATCAACCATGGCAACTTATTCGGGCAGAGTGTTCAATTACTTCACTGCTCTTACAGTAAAGAACCCTCTTCTATGCTAGTGTAGAAACTTTCTTTCCTCTTTGCACTGACGATGCCCCCTTGTTATACCTTGCTATACAGTTCTTGGCATAAATAGATTGTGAGAGAGATCTCTGTACTGAACCCTGACACTGTATGTATATATGTATAATTTTATTTATAAAGTGCCACAAATTTACGCATCGCTGCACAATTCAGCAATACAAACATAATACAGACATGAGAAAATTGCATTACACAATACAAGTATAATATCACAAGTATACATCACTTTAAGTGCTGGATTGTGGTTGAAACAAGAGGTTGGAAGTCTCTGTCCTGTAGAGCTTACAATCTAAAAGGGAGGAAGCCTTACATGCACAAATAGAAGTGTAATAAGAGCTGTAACAATGTGCTGAAACATTGGTCAATAAATACATATAATAAGCATAAATAACTAATTAAGGATTAAGTAAAATATATACATAAATATCAGTGCTAGTGCTCCATAAGGTAGGACTTCAGTTTGGTTTTAAAAGTGCAGAGAGAATGTATATTTATATATGATTAATAGGTTATCTATCAATCTTCTTTTTTTCTAGACTAAACAATCCCAATTTAAATCATCCTTATAGGTACTCTAGTTTGCCCATTCCTTTTATTACTTTAGTAGCCCTCCTTTGAACCTGCTCAAGCTCAACTACATCTTTCTTGTACACCGGTGTCCAAAACTGCACACAATATTCCATGTGTGGTCTGATGAGTGCTTTGTAAAGTGGTATAATTATGTTCTCCTCATGTGCATCTAAGCAACTTTTGATGCACCCCATGAATGATCTTAATTGCTTTGGCAGCTGCTGCTTGATAGTGATTGTTACAGTTAAGTTTATTGTTTACAAAAATTCCCAAATCCTTTTCCATGTCTGTTTTGTTCAGTGTTTTCCCATTTAGAAAATAATCTTGACTTGCATTTTCCCTTCCCATATGTATAACCTTACGTATATCAGTGTTAAACCTCATTTGACACTTTTCTGCCCAAGCCTGCAATGTATCTAGATCCATCTGTAATAAAATGCTATATGTGACAATAAATAGTTGGCAGTCATAGCAGACATGATGTGGTCTATGACTAAGGTCCCTTCACCCCAATGAAAAGTTGACATTTTAGAGAAAATTATCAGCACTAACAAAAAAAACAAAATAAAGACTGTTCATGAGTAAATATCCATATATGACTGACTTGGACACACAAAGGTAAATTTATGAAATGAGGAAAATGTTTTGTCTGTTTTTGGTTTTTTAACAAGCCATTTCTAATTCTAAAGTCATCCATTTCTACCAATAACCTACAGATTCCTAAAATAAATTTAATATAAAGTAATCCTGTCCCTCATATTACAAAACAGCTAAGCTATGTTGTTTTCCCCATTCTATTCTTTCTTTCTTCACTTATTCTGTCCTATTCCAAACTCCTTGTTTTTTCTTGTTAAAACATCAAGGGGGTCATTTATTAAAGTGCGAACAGTCGTGTAAATGCCCAAATTCGCGACTTCTCCAGCCCCCACTTATTTAACAAACTCTGCAATGTTACATTTACTACGGTCACACAGACAGAGAAGGTTCACAAATTTTAATCCGCCTGAAGAAGCCGAGATCTTTGGTGAAACGCGTTGAGGTGCTCTTGTCCTTGTCCTGGACCTTGGAACTTTTTTCATTGTGCTTTGGACAATTATTTTCACCCATTTTCCTTGATGTTTTGTGAGTAAGCAATCTGGTTTATTAAAGCGCATTTGTATTGCATTGTACACTACTGGCTTTTTTCATTTTTTATGAGGTTCCATACATCTGCTTCCTGCATATCCACTGTGATATTTCCATGAAGAACCAGTTTGATTGTTCATTTTACTTGTGGATTTGGTGAGTCATCTCCACGAGGGGGGTGGTCTGTCACCTTCACAAACACCCCCATTTTTGTGCTTTTTGTGCTTTTTGTGATCTTTGAGATCTCACCATTCACTGCGATTTTGATTTTCACATATTTTGTGATTATATACACTTTTTTTTCACCATTATATCACTATCACATTGTGGCAATTTTGTATCCACTCCTATTACTTTTACAGCACTTGTCTGTTGGAGACATTCGTTCACCAGTTACTATTTATTTTATATTCTATTTTGGTGCATATTGTTTTGACTTTATTACACTATATATATTTTTTCTTTTGTTTTCACAGTTTGTGACACTTCCTGTACTACTACATTTTTTGTGGTCATTCTTTATTTGTACATATGGAAGAGATGGGAGCAGAAATTCACCCAAATAAGGTTCTTCTAATGCTGCTTAGCCCTAGTCCTAACTCTACATACACTACAATGCTACTCTGTGTATCATATGGATCAGGCTTCATAATGCCTAAAATCAACTTAAAATTCACATCAGCTATAATGTTAACAGATCTTAAGACCTTTATTGTGCTAAAAAAAAGTTTATGACTTTATTATGTAATTACTTGATTTTCTCCATGTCAAAACATCAATATTTTCATAAAGCACAATAACAGCATTTATGGACTTTTTCTCGGGATTTCACACTCATTTTGACATGAATGAGATGTATATCCTTGAATTTCTAGCTGTACACTTATCTCAGCAAAAATGTTTGTTATCATTAAAAGTGTATATGTCATATTGAATGAGCCAAATAGATGGATTTATGCATGCTCAGACATGAATCTTTCAAATATTTCCTCTTATAAATCCAGAGGACCAATGGGGCTTACCACTGTTTTAGAGCAATTTTAGGCAGAATGATCCTACTTCAAACCTCCAATGCAATGATTGATCATGTGAAATGGATGTACAAGGAGCTATGGGGATCATCATCAATAGTACATTAAAGGATCAAACTTGGCTATTTTTCAAAGAGAATCCAATCCTTTTAAACAAGTAATGAATGTGTTACTGTTATGCATGCATGAAGGATAATCAGCATGTGTGATTTGAAGGAGAATATTTTAGGTAAACATCCTTAGAGTCAATGCTTGATGCTTGTTCTTTTATATTATGTAATTACTTTTATTCTATAGAATTTCTCTAACTTGTGCTATTTGATTTGGCTATTATAGTTACCTGTTCCTATTACAGTGGAGTGGCTGATTTCAGTGAATTTTAAAGTAAAGTATATTTTGAGGATTATAGTCTAGCAAAACTAAATCATGTTCTTCTTGGTAAAGTGGAAACATGATTCTTTGTTATCTTGTATTTATTAAAGAGACTTTAACAAGATCACCTAAAAGAATGGTTATTATCGAATTATTCAATTTCATCAAAGGGGTAACAATGCTATCCAGCAATAACATATGTCTGAGAGGACCTTCCCTTAGGTTTTCTCCCGGGTACATTGGTCCATGTCACATTACCCAGCAAGTTAAGCCATTGTTTTACACACTAAAGTTGCCTTCCAAATTTCAGACAATTTTCAAATTTTGCTACTAAAACCTTCAATTTTAGACCAGTTCTCTATAAGGGTCTATAAGCTCCTATAGTCTTGGTAGCCCAGCAACCAGAGCATGAGGTCAAGTACATACTAGATTTCAAGATTTCCAGAGTACTTAATTGATTGGAAGGGTTAAGGACCAGAAGAAGAATCCTGAGTTTCATTGTAACTTGTATATGCCTCTCAGCTTATTAAAATAATCTATGCTAAATTCCCTGAGAAACTAGGAGACTGCACTGCGAGAAGGAGCTAAGAGGGGGTTATGTAACGTCATAATAGCATTCAGTGCCAATCGTCAGCTTTGAAATTTTGAATAATTTGATAAGCTGTTCACTTTCAGAACAACACTGAAGACACATGAGTACCCTCTAAGGCTAAAAGAAAAATGATTTAAAGCCTTATTGACTAATGTCTGAATAGTTTTGTACAGCTATGAATTCACATCTACTTGCCACTTCCCCATGTTAACTTATTGACTAAACAATGCGAAGTGGCAAATACGCGACCAGTTTGGGTGACTGTGATAGTTGGTATCTTATGGAGCATTTCTCAACATTTTGTGTGCATGTGCACAGGGACTTCTACTATTGACTAAGATGCGGAGTGTGTCCAAGTTGCGAATGCGACTAGGTGAATAGCTCTGAATTAACCTCTTTGACTTTGCCACTTCAGACTGGTGAATTGGGGGGGTTGATGGCAGAGCTCCAGTGTTGCATAAGGTGACTATTCATTCAAAAGTGACAATGGCAACTGCGACTAAATGACAACATGATCTAGGGACAAGGAGACATAAATAGATAGACTATTCACAGAATACAGTTAGTGGGATATGGTGAGGATGATATCACTGCCCTTTCCTCTGCATGACTACTCATCCTACTTCTGTCCACCTGACTACACCACACTATGCTTGCAACAGTGATTGCCGCTGTCCTCCTGTTCAACAAGTGTATTCTCCGCTAAGTCAATATTGAGAAGTGAATTGGCGTCTATTTTGGCAGAGCAACTCAAAATATAGCGAGCTGAATTCAACAAGTGAATTCACCCTTTAGTCAATAAGGCCCTTAATCTACTTCTGCAAAGAGGGTTTTTAACTAGTAGGGCTGTGAAATTGTGGAATAGTTTTCCACAGGAATTGGTTTTAGCAAAATCTCTG
Organism: Pipa carvalhoi; assembly: GCA_021901965.1. Lineage (NCBI taxonomy): Eukaryota > Metazoa > Chordata > Amphibia > Anura > Pipidae > Pipa > Pipa carvalhoi. The sequence goes on from JAKJJM010006939.1 coordinate 11,347, forward strand.
GAGTACTTCAAAAAAGTATTGAATTGTTACTTTTGTTTTATTTAAATCAACAAGAATGTTTAAAAGCATGTCGCTCAACTCCAATCACCACGATAAGCCAGGGGGGAATTTTTGGCCCAAGCTATAAATGAGGATTTTTAACTTCCATTGGACCAACAAGGGTAAGCTAAGGGGTATACATACCTTTATTTTTCAACTTAACTTATTATGTAATTATGTAATAAATTACACCCTATAATGCAGATGACTAAAATCAAGCTTTCCCAAACAAAAATATGTCATTATAAAGGCAACAGAGGTTCTGGTTTACTAAAAAAAAAAAACAATTAGTGGGATGCTAACATTTATAACAAATGTCTCTCTGTAGCTTAGCCTAACTCAGAATAGCCTAATAATGTAGACACAACCAGTATTTTAACTTAATTAACTCCACATAGCAGTCTTAACATGTTAGCCAACGCAAACAGCACATAGAATCCATTTTGCAATTTTCATCACTCCCCAATCTGTGCTCATGGCATTGCTTATTACTGAGCATGTTCTCTACCTGCCAGTACATGAATTGTATTCAAACGTCATAAAAAGATGTTGCAACTGAAGTAATAAAGTACAAATGCTGGCCTTTTCACTTCTAAGGGTGCCGTGTTCACTCTCATAAGGTAGTACATAAACAAAGAAAAGATGGTGGAAGAAAGGCTCTAAAAGCAGCAGTCACTGCAAACCCTTTATTGGGCAAATAATTGCACACAACATGTTTCAGGTAAATACCCCTTGTCAAGTGTTTCCAGTGAATACCCACTTGACAAAGGATATTCACTGGAAACATATTGTGTGTAATTATTTGCCCAATAAAGGGTTTAGAATTTGCAAAATTTGATTTAAACATTTACTAAAATCGGTAATGCCATTTTCGATATGCATAAATCGAAAATGGCATTTTCGATTTGGAAATCCAGATTTTTATTGTGTATAGTAAACATAACGAGCGGTGCTTCCATGCGTGCACCACTGCTGAATGCCGGCAGCCGCTGAGGAAACTCAGCTCTTCCCAGTGCTTCCTGGTTTGGATTAGCCAATCCAAAGCCGCTGACATCACAGATGACGTCAGCAGCGGCAAATTCAAATCGCAGTGCTCAGCTAATTGAATTTGCTGCTGCTGACGTCATCCGTGACGTCAGCGGCTGCGGATTGGCTAATCCAAACCAGGAAGCGCTCGGGGGAGCTGAGTCTCCTCAGCGGCTGCTGGCATTCAACAGGCAGAGGTAGCGAGCGGTGGACGCATGCAAGCACCACTCAGTACAGTCACTATTCGGAATGGAAATCCATATTTCGAAATCGAAAATGCCGTTTTCAATTTATCTATATCGAAAATGGCATTTTTGTTTTTAATAACTTTCACCCTAGGAGTACTTTCAGGACAAATTTAAACAAAGGTGTTCACTCGATAATCTGAGTTGCCTTACTTTCTTCATTCTAGTGAATATTACTAGGGTGACCCTTAATTACAAGCCATTTTTCATTAAAAAGTAAGTTTAATGAAAAAAAATGTTAGTACAGTGTCCCATACTTAGGAAGTGCTGATTGACATGGTCTGTATCTTATTTTTCAAAGGAGTTCATTATTTTCCTTTAAAGGAGAACTAAAGGTACCTACACACAAATACATATATAAGTAATACACCTACCTGCCTCCTAAATGGTGGTATTAAAAAATCCGGAATCACTCTGTAGTCTCTGCATTGTCTCACTGAAGTTTGCTCAGCTATGTACAATGATGACAGCCATTTTTAATATATTAAGCAAGCTAATCCTGACCTGTGACATCACTGCAGAAGTTCTGGCAGGAAGCTACATCTTATCAGCTTCACACTGTCTGTAACTGCTACACTCTGCCAGTACTATCTATA
>JAKJJM010006954.1:0-12336 GCA_021901965.1 Pipa carvalhoi
CCCGTTTTATATATATATATATATATATATATATATATATATATATATATATATAAAAGTTAGGATAGAGTGGTCGTGTTAGTCCACAGATGCAAAACAAAGATGAGTATTGCGATACTTGGCGATACCTTTTTTATTGGACTAACGGTCAATTTAGACAGACAAGCTTTCGAGAATTCTGTCCTATTGCTTTTGACTTGACAAAGGGAGGACAAAACTCTCGAAAGCTTGTCTGTCTAACTTGACCGTTAGTCCAATAAAAAAGGTATCACCAAGTATTGCAATACTCATTATATATATATATATATCTAAAAACCATGTCAAATCAACAAAATTGTCCAGTTTTATTATATCTATTCTTTGTTCTAATCTTTTTATTACATTTTTCCACCTTATAATATTCATGCTTTTCATAACAACTAAGACAGGCCTATTGTGTTTTCTGCACAGAATTTTACTAATTCTTCAATGCAATATAAGAGTCTGAGACCATTATACGGTTTTAATAATTTATGATACATTGAGGGAAAAACGGTTGAATGTTGTGCTGAAAAAAAACATTATCTCTCCTTAATATTCAATGAAAAATAACAATATATATTTGACATTAAATAAAGTTGATTGCTTTATTCCAGAACTGCTTAATCTTGCCAATGTTTGCCTTTATTAAGTCATTGCTGGTAAAGAAAATAAAGAGGTTGGCTGTACTGTATATTTAAGGAGATTTGTATATACAATGCTAAAAAAAATTACTGAAGTCATTTGAAATAACAAATGCAATTAAACCTTAGTATATTGACCATAAATAATAATGAATCTCCTTCACAAAGCCACTTTTCTTTATACCATGTTCCATGGATAGTATATAGTTGAGAAAATATTTGGCAGTGAAGATGGCTGTCTGCTTCTTAGATCAAGCTTATTACGTGTGTAAACACAGCGAGAAATGATTTATTGCTGCATTCTATTTATTCATACATCATAGTCATTCACTAACTAATCTTCAACTTGTAATAATTTCATACATCCCAACATTCAAAACTGTTTCCAGTACAGTTAAATACAGGGAAAGACAATTTAGCAATGTCATCCATTCTTAAAAAAGCTCCTGCTTTATTTTGCAAATATATCTATATTTCGAGAATTGGTGCCAGGTGTTGAGTCTAACAGCATCAAGTATTACAATTATTTGTTTCATCACACACAATGAATTAAAAACAAAGTGTTAGGAATTGGTAATAAATTAGAATATAATTTACAAAAGCCAAACATTTTAGTAACAGTGTACCAAATTAATACTGAGTACAATTATATAAAGCAACTAATTACAATGATACACGGGTAAGTTCATTCTTTAATGATATAACTAAATGAAGTTAAACTTGATTAATTAAGTTCATAGCAAAAAAAAAAAAAAAAAAATTTATGGTCTCAAAATGTATGCACCATTAGGAATGAACCAATCACTGTATTTGGAATGGACATCTCAGCACCACAGTCCTGTGTAATGAACACAAAACACTCCATTCCTTAATCCCATTGGCCTGGAATTACTGTGCCATAAAACAAACTCCACCATCTTAAAATTACATATTAAAAAAAATGCATCTTTTTTTTTGTTAACCGTCATATGTTGGCTACCCTACAGCAGCAGCATCTGTAACTTAATATAAAATTATATATTTTATTATAAAATTATGTTCACCCTATGGGTTGCCAGCAAAGCTCCCAAACATACTGAAAAATTAGCAAAGGTTTATTCCTTTTTATTTTTTTGAAATTTTGAAATGGTTTATTTTACAAATCTAAATATTTTCTGTGCTTTGTTTGCCAGAATATCAATTTGATGTTGTTGTAATGAGTTCTTTAAATTCCTGCCTTAGCGCTGTTTTACTTGTAATAAGAACCCAACTCCCTATTTTCTTAGCACCAGGGAGGGTAGTGAAATATGTTGGTGAAACAGACCTTACAATGTTAATATTCATGTCTATTGAGGTAAAATTTAAAATATTCACTTCAGACTAGCCATATTCTTAACAAATCAGCAGATGCATGCAATAACCAGACATTGCTTCTACCAAACATTTTGTGTTATCTAAATGAATTGACAGTACAAAACTGAGAAACACCCAGATATTTGTAGAAAGTTCCAATCTTGTGCCAAGAGGTAGCAACGCATTTTACAGATTGTCACAAACAGTGTACATTTGTATATACAATGAAACAACATTTTTTTTGTAAGTGTGTGATCATGAAATTATATACAAATGCAGAACAGTTAATTGCTGCAGTTAATACATACAGTTCCCAATTCACATAACTGGAATAATGTGTGAAAAGCCCACGTAGTTTTCTGCATCTGTACTACTTGTATGTGTATATAAATGTGGGTGTGTGCGTACACATTTCATTTTATCTGCTATTGTGAATTCACATTACTAATAACTGTAGTGGAAAAAATATCTTTAAACTTACTAAAATAAACCAAATGGAAAAATACTATTATTAGATTGGATTGAGAACATTTTTGTTTTCTAAAGTGACTGTGGGCCAAAATTGCTTAAAACCAAATTGTTGTTATATTTTCTAGTTCATTTAGTAAAACTTGTAAATAAAAGACCTTCAGACCTATAATTTGAATTGATTAAATAGTATATTGGGAACCTTGTCCTTGCGCTATAATAGTTTTTTATAAAAAAAATGACCATCAGAGACTTCCTGTTCCTCCTTATAATTTGACATCCTAAAATTTTAGTCTAGCCTGTGATCTTAACTGAAATGTTAATTATTTCTCATAGGGTGAAATTGATACGTTTTTCAGATTTTCCATGGCAAATAATATCATTTCACTAGCTAAAACATAGATATCAGACCCCATGTACGAAACTAAAGAATTAATAGAATACACTGATAGCAAGTTCAAGAAAAAATAGTTCCGAAAGGCGGAAAAAGAGTTCACCAACAAACTTTTTGGAATTACATATAAGAATACATTTTTAGCACTTAACTTAATCTTTATAAAGGATATACAGTATCTTGTTATTTAATCAGTCTAAGCTCCTGTTAACAAATGTCAAGTACACAGTCTGTGTAATATTTATTGTTGTGTTATGTATTTTCAGCCAAAAATTTAATTCCCTCATGGGACAAAAATCAGTCTTGTTCTCAATCAAAAATCTATGCCAATGGGCTCTGAATTAATAACTTATATTTAATATCAGACTAAAAGCAAGTTTGAGAATTTACCATGAAAGAACACACTTTTAGGCTAAAAAAAAATAATAATAATTTAAGAGTTATAAAAAAGAGTTTTTGTGCAAAACATTTAGCCAACACATGCTACAGATTGGTAGATATTCGTACATGATATCAATCCCTTTAAAGTCACTGCTTGTATAATGAGAAACTAATTGTGATACCAACAATCCTTTGAACTACGTTTAAAGACTTGCTATTGTATTTTAATACTGGCTTGCAATGACTACTGTTGAGATGCCTCACAGTCATAGTTTATTGGTTAAGCGATTAAAGGTAAGGTCTTTTATAGGCGTATAGTGATTAGGACTTAGATGGTTTCTATGGACTAGAACTTTACCAAAGGAAAGTCTTGCTTTTTTAGCATTTTTTGAGAGTATAATTAAAGGGACACCATCATCAAATGAAAAATCTATAGTTCTATCTGACTAGAATATGTAGCACTGGGTAAAGAAGAAATGAAAAAACGAACAAAATTAATTAATATTTATTGCATTATTATGTATATACACTGGTTTTCCTGTTTTTTTTTTTTAAAGTGCATGTACATTGTCAAATCAATTTGAATTCATTAACCTAATTATAAATGCAGATCTTTTCTAAAAATTTGTGACGTTAGGGCCGAAAAAATATTAATATCATTGGAGTTAGAAAAAATAACTCCCATTTACCTTCCCAGTTATGTCTATATCCAAGAAAAGCAAGGGATAGACACAGTTGTATGTACTCTCTTTGTTAATTTAGGGAATGTGTCTATTATCATAGCATGATCCTCAACTGCTTTACTATGAAATAATGATCACTCACTGCTAAGCTGGGTAAGAAAGTATGTAAATAAGACAATGAGACAAAAGATGGCGTTTTAGGGTAAGGTAAAATCTGTAAGCAATGTCAGTAACATCTTTGTGAAACTGAAAAGAATGATATGCAAAATACATATCTACTATAAAATCATGCTTCAGTATCTTTATTAAAAGAGGATCAAACTTTGGCTTAGTCCCTTAAGGTCCGATAGATTAGAACACAATCAACTTAAAGAGCCAAGATCTGACTCACCATTAAAGTTATGAGCTTCTGCATCTCATTATTCCCAGTAAAAGGCATTCGTTTTTCTGTTTTAGCCACTCCCGTCCCTTCCTCAGGCACACACACTATGGTCTGCAGCACAGGTCTTCATAAAGCTGAGTGTCTGAGATAGGGGAAGGGGGCATGTCTAAAAATGCAAAATTGATAACTTGTACTGTTGGGGAATATTACAGGAGATCATAACTTCTTAATGGTGAGTCAGATGTCTTTAATTGCTTTTTTTGTGTTCTCGTCTATTAAGACCTTTATTAAGTCAAAGTTTAGTTCTTCTTTAAAGAAAGGCAAAACAAAAATTTAAGACAAAGCAGAAATGTAAAAAAAAAAAAAAAGGTCAATACTTCTGAGAGGGAGGAAAAGATACCTAGAATGAAAAAAGCAAAGGAAACCGATCTGAAGTACTTTTAGAAAATGCATATATTTTTGGAAACTGGCACTATTACATTCTGTAATATAAAAAAACTACTTGACACTATTTATCATAACATTTTTTAAAGGTATTTTTAGCATAAAAATGAAATGATCATGGTATCCCTTTAATGTAAAGCTATGCTCAAAATCATTATTTTATACAGTCAAGGAATAAAGAAAATGTATTGAATACCACCAAACAGTAATGGATGTTAGTATCTGAAAACCAGCTTTGTTATTTGTTCCATGTGTTGCTTGTCTAGTTAAGTGATTGAGATATAAATGGAGTTACTTACCAAAATTAAAAGGAGTCTCTTTGACCAATAACGCATTAGTTAAGGAATTAAAGGGGATTTAAAGCTGGTACATTGTACCAACTCATTGGTTCACCAGCCCAACAACAGTAAAAGACTGATGTTCATAAAGTTGTCTGTGGAGTAACTATTAACATAATTATTATATAATAATTAATAATAATTATTAATTAACTACAATAATTATTATATCTTTATAATCTTGGAAAGTGATTTTCAAGGACAACATCCATGCACATGTTCAGACTGAGCTCTAGTCTGGGGCAAAATAGAACGGAGAGAAAGTGAATGTTGTCTGTCACCATTTGCTTCTTTGCCTAGGGAATCACGTTTAATGAGCAGCGAATTTTCATTGGCCGCAGTGTTGCGACTCAGGTATGTGAATTCCTTACAACTGGCAAATTCACACTTTGATGAATAACCCCTTTAATCTGGACGGTAAGAAAAAGTCTGCAATTCAGATTTTTCATATTATGTATTTCGAGGAAATGAAATATACTGCTCATGTCGTGGGGCTGGTTACTAATTAGTTCTGATGTATACTATGTACTGCAGTGGCTTTATACCAGGGGTGGGCAATTACTTTTTGCAAAGGGCCACATTGGCCCCTTGCTGGCAGCTTGAGGGCCGCTCCGGAGACTGTCAGTCCGGAGGGGGGTGCTGCCGGAGAATGTAGGTCGCGCGTCCAACCTACTGCTGTGTCTGTGTCCGCTGCGTGTGGTCTCATTTCCGCATCCGCCCACATGACGCGGAAATGAGACACAAACACCTCGGATCGGGTCGGCGGGCCGGATTGGAAGGCTTAGCGGGCCGTATTTTGCCCAGGTCTGCTTTATACCCATCTATGCAGTGTATAAACAAGCTTATGATCTATTAGCCTTGCTTTATGGGTATTATATAGATATTGATTAGAAAGGGGTAATGATACAAGCTCATCATTTTATTGCTGCTATAGCATACTGAGGTGGTATGGCTAATAAGTAATGTAGTTATCTGTATAACATATGGTTATTTGCGGCAAAGCTCCTTCACCACATTAAATACACAGACTAGATAATCAATTTAACAAGTAACAATTTTGAAATGCATCCCGTGGGGCAATTATGATTTAAAAAAAAAAAAATAGCTACAATGCATTACTCAAGATCAAGGTATGTCTAAGGGATGAGACAGAGCTCTAAATTAGATGCTACACCCATTTGGTATGCATCTCCACTGATTACCATGCAGCAAAATGAGATGTTTTGCCATATATCGATAGATATTATCTAAGCTTTGAGTCAGACTATTTTGATTTAGTCCGTAATTCGTGTACACTTGAAGAACACGGAGAATGTGCAGTACAATTACTACATAAAAATATAGAGGTAAGGAGCTGAAACCTTTATAAAAGTGGATAACTGGTATCAAAGGACTATTGTACTTGGGCATATTCACTAAACTTATTGCATAAGGTTTGAAAAATTCAGCCTAGCTTCATGGATTTGTGAGCTAATTTTTAAAAAAATCTGCATTGAGAATGAAATTCTATAGCAACCTAAATATTTTTTTTTTATATTAGCATCTTTTATTTGGGTTAAATAATACTCCCTTTTTCCTGTTTGCACATTGGAGATTTAATTATGTGCGAAGTATTTTAATTATGTTCAGGAAGTGATCTTTTAAAATGGATAAAGAAAATGTTGCAATATTTTAAAGTATGCATCCATAGCGGTTGAAGAACGCCAATCTAGCATCCATGTATAGTCAACAGCCATAGGACGGGACATTTACAATGTTTTCTAAATGTGACACAGAAATCAGTGGTATTATAAAAAAAATACAATATTATTGCAGAAAATATTCTGATGATTGGATATGGATTATCATATGAGCATTGGGAAAATCGTAATAACATTTCCATTGGCCAAAAAAATGGTGCACACATAGAATGAGCAAAATAAAGTGCTTTTAGACAGAAATACAAAACAAACATTCTTTGTTAAACTTTTCCTTAGAATATCACCTAGAAGAAACATTGACCAATGTCCATACAATGAAGGTATAAGGCAGTATAATAAAGTAGGGTGTCTAAAAAATGGGTGCATTTTTAAATATGACATTCAAGGCTGCGAGACAAAAAAAATCAGCATTTTCTAGAAACTGTGATTTTTAGAAACCATTTCTACAATTTCTCTACCAGGTACACCCAACTGAAATCCCAACAAAACTATTTGCTACTGAAATATAGATCAAACAAATTAAACTGGCCATTAGCTAAGCTAATGGTTTTACTAAAGTACACAAATACACAGCAGTGAACTTTATGCACAGCTCTTTTTCTTCAAAGTTCCAAAACTCTGGCCCAGATTGGCTGCTGATTTGCTAATAAATGTAATTTGTTTGTTGACTTTATATACGATATCTGAAATTCTGGTAAAAATTGTTAAGCTGACTTTTAACTTAAACATGAATAAAGTAATACTTTTGTGACAGGCAGTAAATGATGCACCTCTGCTTCATATATATATATATATATATATTTTTTTTTAGTTTTAATATATACATATATGTTTGTGTTTCACAGCAGTGTAGCAGAAAACGCTGATTAATTCAGGGGGGGAAGATAAGGCAGAATGAATAACAAATACAAATTATTTTAGTTCTTATTTTTATAATTGCTTTTTAAATAATATTTTAAAGCACATTTTTTATAATTTAAATTGTGGTGCTGTAAAATGAGATAAAATAGTAAATATATGTTTTAGCAAGTAATGCTTCTGTTTTTTTTTTAATTTGGTAGAACAAGTCGTACCAGCTACATTGAAACAGTTCTCAATTCAGTGTCATTTATGAAAACCATATTTAAAATGGTTTAAGGAGGTAAGCATGGTGATTCTGGTATTCGGTAGAACACAAACATCCTGCAGGTCCCTCGGTTAAGTGGGTTGCCTTAAAGTTCTCCAATTTGGCTTTCCTCCTTCTTCTGGTGTCCAGCACTTTGGATAATTAATTCACTTCACAGAAGTTAAATAACGAATTCCTGTCAGCCTCGGCCGACGAGTGGTTATGTTTTACACAGGGTTATTTATTTTCAAGGACGTCCATCTCATTAATCTTTATTATTCTCCTTAATGGACACATTTCCACATTGGAATAATAATGCTCTGTTTGTCTTCTGCTTGGTGTAGGTCAGTGTCCTTGGCAGGTCTTACAGCACATCTGTCTGAAGTACGCTCGACTGCAAAACTTGAATTTCAAAACTAGCGGGCAATAGGCCACTTTGTTTACGTCTTTGCATTCTGTAAAAATAATAAGAAAATGAAAGAATAAAAAATAGGAAAGGGAAAAAAATTGTACATAGTGTCCTCATAAAGTAATGACATCAATATTCTTGTCTAAAGAGTAGGTAGATATAGAAAAATGTGCAATACAATTAAGTACCAGAGGATGCAACAGCCAAAATCTCCGGTTACAAAATGAGACAATCTAGATTCAGAAATGAAATACATATATAGTGTGAATTCATTTTTTATGAATGCTTGTAGTAATAGTTTTCTTTTTGTCTGAATAAATATTTATGTATATTTCATGCTTTTTCCAGTTAGAATAAGCTGGAAGGAGCTGCAGATGCTGAAGTGCAATAATTACCTTATATACAGATAAACGATGATTGCAACCATAAGGACAATGGCATGACGATAAATTTTAATATTTCAATAGGTTGAATATACTGAATCTATGTTGTATCTTCTGAAAACTGTTACTGTTTGGCCATCTTATGAGGATTCTTATGGCTCGTATTAGCCCGCAATGGAACAAATGCTAGGCAGAAGTATGCATGAGTTTTAATATAAGAACAATATGAGCAATACAGCTGAAAAGATGTCTAACCTCTAGCAGAGACGCCAATGCTTAGTATGCTTTTTACCATGATAGGATGTATTTTATGAAAGTCTGAAATTACAATTCATTATTTTATTCCTTGTAAGAGATCTGAATAGCAAACACTAGCTATATATTCTGTAATAGGATATTCTACACCCCTCTTATGTAACAGAAGGTAAAATAGTAATGGCTAGATTTCTGCTTTTCAATAATCCCACAAATCACATCAAAATCCGATACAGAGAGACCTTGATGAGTGGGGAATATAAATTGAGTTGCTATTGTTTTAATCCCCTGGTATTTTTCATTCTTTCATTAAAACACAAACAATTACACAGTGCCCAAAAGTACTAGGCAACAATATAAAATGAAAACAGATCACAAAAAGAGAGTTGTCATATTTCAGAATAAATGTTAAGGCTTTGACAATTGTTTTGTGTTGGGTTTCCTAAACTTAGTAGTCCTCTGTTTTTCTACCTTGGACATAGCAACTCAGTCTTAGCCTAAACCAAGCAAAAGACCTCATGGGAATATTCCAATGCCTTTATGTCACAATGCAAAATAGATTTGCACACGTTGAGATCTGTACAGTGCTTTGACTAAAATCTTGTTTTTACTGATATATATAAGTATTATAGTAAAAGTATAAATACTGTGATGTTTGGTTCCATATAGAGGGTCAAATCTCCTATATCTATGGTAGTGTTTAAGTAAGATGGCAGATCTTCTTTAAAGTGTAGTTCCTGTGTGTTCTATTTGGGTTCTTCCCCAATGGGGGCCCTCTAAGGTTTACTTGATTAAGTATATTGTTTTTTTATTTTATAGATGAGTTCTACAAACCTTAATTTGGTGGCAGTTAGAGTAGAGAGCCAGAAGTATCAGGAGATTTCAAAATTAAAGAAGATAAATAGACCAGAAAGACATCTGACCAGTTAGCAGTAGGCAATACATTTGCAGCAAGAGGGACTCTGTGCTACACCAGGTGTAATCAATCACTGAAGAATCACCCACACATATTTGCAGTTTTCTAGATATACTTAAAGTTTCCACCACGGCCGTTTGTAAATTAAGCTCGTCTGGAAATATGTTTTGATTTTGATGGAACCTCTTATATGTTTGGAGCCTGTGTTACCAAAAAGACTTCAAGTATAGCTGTTGTAAATGTAGTCTGTGTTATATGTAGTTAATTCTGAATTCTGTAGATTGCTCACATCTTTTCACCCTGTAGCATTCTGCCTCTGGTTGTATTTTAAAGGTGTTCATAATGGCTGCAGTATGTATGCGGTTGGCCTGACATATCCATGCTCAACACAGAACATAGCAATAAGTAAAGGCAAGAAGAAGAAGAAGGTATAAGTGGTGAAAGATGTTGAGAGGACAAGAAAAAGGACAAAGATGAAAGAAAAAAAATGAATGAAAGGTGGGGCAAAGACAAGGAAATCAGGGTCAGCGAAGAGAATATTATTAGAGTGGGAGATTTAGTCTCTTCATATCTTCACTTACACAAGGCAAAGCTGAAACAATGCTGAATTTGTTTTATATAAAGTGAACGAATATAACTTTGCATTTTATCTGTAATTTATATTAATTTACTGTAACCTTTCTCGGGTCTATCATTTATTGTGTATGTTTAAGTCTAGCTTTATAAATCTGAGTTTTAGGGCAGATTCTAAAATCAATGTCAGTGGGGGCATGAGTGTAAATTCTTCAGAATATGCTTTCATGATAGAGTCAAAACAGATTAATACAGGAGTACTCTTTGTTTATTTAAAAAGAATGCAAACAATCCCAGTCAGCTCAGGACTCCATGAAAGAATTAAAGAGAATCTTTCATCTCCAAACAGCTGCTAACTGCAGGTCTGTTTCTGTAAGCAGAATCGTGAATAGCTTGAGGCCAAAGAAACCTCAAAACATTTCTGATCTTGAAGTTTGACCACTGGCAGCTGCCAAAATTCAATCACAAACTTTCAAATTAATCTTGAAGGTATTGGTCTGACTCTCTAAGGCTTCCTATGACACTGGATGACTCCACCAGTTTGATTCATCTGAACCTGATATTTGGGGGAATCTCTAAGGCATGCGATGACACTGGATGACTCCACCAGTTGGATTCATCTGAACCTGATATTTGGGGGAAACTCTAAGGCTTCCTATGACACTGGATGACTCCACCAGTTGGGTTCATCTGAACCTGATATTAGAAGGACTCTCTAAGGCTACCTATGACACTGTATGGCTACTCTAATTGGTTTCATCCTGGGTGTGATCATTTGACAAACTAGGACAAATTAAATTGGAGAAGTCATCCACTGACAACATATACTAGATTTTAAGGCAGGGGAGCCAGAGAAGGTTAGTACTGCATAGCAACATTCTGGAAATAATACATAAATTGCACCATTCAGCTTTATTTCAAATTGCTGTTAGAAGTGTGTTGCTTCATGCAGAAAATTCAAGAAATATTTTAAGGAAGAGGGCACTAACAAAACTGTAAGTTTAAATAACAACAATGAAATCTGCCAAAACATTTTAAATATGGTTCGGATAAGAATAAAGCAATTGTTATAAAGAACAGGAAGAAATAATAACATTCTTTTTAACACATTTAAAGCAACTGGCCAGATCAGATGATCTGGCTTGCTACTATATTTCTGAGATTCTCTGTAGCAGAAGTGCATCAGATATGAATGGGCACTAAGCCCTCTGATTACTGTGATGCTGCTTGCCTTGTAAAAAAAATACCAGGGTTATGGAAATTTGGACCAAAACCACACAAACAAAAAAAAATACTATAGTTATTTGCCAATATAGACAGATTTTTCCTGTGTGGCTCTCAGGTGACCTTGAATAGTGTTGTTCCAAAGGCTATTTGTGTTTTGGAAATGTTTGTGAAACAATATTTGAAATCTTTTGGTATATTCTTTCTGCATTTCATTTCCAATACAAAATGTCACGCGAACCCTTGTCAGTGGTGAAATGTCAAATTCTAACCATGCAGTACTGTTTTCGACTAACAGAGAGTGGACTAGAACACACAACTCAGTCTTTACAATATTAACATTCTTTTAAATTTCAGTTTTTGTAGGGGACGGGGCTAAAATTTTCTTAAACAGATAAAAGTATGATGCCTCAGACCAGGAATATGTGCCTTAAAGTGGACCTATCACCTCCAAACAACATTAGTTTATAAAATAGAGACAGTCTATGGCAGTGGTTCTCAACCTTTTTATTGCCGTGACCCTGTAGTGCAATTAACTATGATTTGGCGACCCCCATTCATTAATTATTATTGGGCGACTCTGTTCAAACCCTATATATCCAATGGTCTTAGGCGACCCCTGGCAAATCGTCATTCGACCCCCGATGGGGTCCCGACCCACAGGTTGAGAACCACTGGTCTATAGGA
>JAKJJM010006958.1:0-15355 GCA_021901965.1 Pipa carvalhoi
GAACGTCAGCGCAAATGTTCGGTTCGGTTCGGGTGCCGAAAATTCCCGATGTTCGGCTCGAACTTAAGTTGAGCCGAACATGTTCGACCAACACTACCCAGGACGAATTACTATGCCGTCTTAACACAATTAAAATAGATAACCGGGTCCAGACTATACACACCCTAGAGTCCTAAAGTTATTAAGTGTGAGCCTGAAAACTATAGACCTGTAAGGCTAACTTCTATTATGGGTAAACTGTTTGAAGGCTTTCTAAGAGATACTATACTATAGTATCTGGATGTCATATACCTTGATTTTTTCAAAGCATTTTATACTGTGCCAAATATAAGGCTGGTACATAAAATGAGAATGCTTGGACTGGAGGAAAATGTGTGTAAGTGCGTTAGTAACTGGCTAAGAGATAGGAAACAGAGGGTGGTTATTAATGGTACATACTCACACTGGATTACTGTTAATAGTTGGGTACCCCAGGGGACAGTTTTGGGCCCTCCTATAGTTATAAATGACCTTGCTGAGGGATTGCATAGTAAAATCTCAGTTTTTGCAGATGATACTAAACTGTGTAAAGTAGTTAATACAAAGGAGAAAAGTACTTCATTACAGATGGATCTACATATGTTGGAGGCTTGGGCAGGAAGTTGAAAATGAGGTTTAACACTGATAAATGTAAGATTATGAATATTGTAGGGAATCACTCAAGTGTTGGAGCAGCCTTTGGGGATTAACACACCACAAACAGCGAGTTTCTTTTGCATTCACCATTTATTTCAGGAAAACATCAACTTAAAGCACAGCCTTTCTTTGGCAAAACAAAAAGTCCTTTGAAAAACACCACTTTCACAGAGAACACAGTCCTTGTACAAAACACAGTGGTTAACTATTCCCCATACATTTTTGGTTATCAAACACAGAGTATCTTCCCTTCTCCTGGGTTGTCTCCTTGGGGTTTCACAGTGCTGCAAAGCCACGTTGATTAGCAAAGCATTTAACCATTAGTCCCTGTTTTTCTCTCAAGGATTTTCAGTCTGTTTCAGCCACAGAATCACTTCCAGCCTTCCAACTCTAACTAACACCAGTGGCTCTCCCAGCTGCCTTTTTTTTAAATCAGGCTCTAGCCTGCAGCTGAGTTGAATTTCAAAAGCTGGACTGACTTCCAGCAGTAAATTTGCATAATTGGGGCAAAATATTTCCCCTCAAATATAAATCCCTTACAATATGGAAAAGGAAAATGCATGTCTAGATTATTTTCTAAATAGGAAAACACTGGGCAAAACAGACATGGAAAAGGATTTAGTAATTATAGTTAACAACATAACTTAACTGTAACAACCAGTGCCAAGCAGCAGCTGCAAAAGCAAATAGGATCATCGGGTATATCAAGAGAAGCATTAGAGGACCATGACAAGAACATAATTATACCACTTTACAAACCACTTAACATACCACTAATGGAATATTGTTTGCAGTTTTGGGCACTAGTGCACAAGAAAGATATTATTGAGCTTGAGCGGGTTCAAAAGGAGCTAATAAAGTAATAAAAGGAATGGGCAAAATACAGTACCAAGAAAGATTATCAAAACTGTGCTTGTTTAGTCTAGAAAAAAAGAAGATTAAGGGGTGACCTAATAACCATGTATAAATATATCAGGGGTCAGTACAGAGATTTCTCCCACAATCTATTTATACCAAGAACTGTAAGTATAACAAGGGTGCATTTAGAGGAGAGAAAGTTTCTGCATCAATATAGAGGGTTTTTTTTTACTGTAAGAACAGTGAGGCTTTTGAACTCTCTGCCTGAAAAAGTTGTCATGGTTAAATGCATAAAAGAGTTCAAAACTGGTTTGGATACTTTCCTTCAGTGTAACAACATTATGGGCGAAATTTATTAAGAGCGCAAAGACTCGATTGAGTCTTTGCGGTCTTAATAGTGCGAGAATGAAGACTGCGTTGACTCCTCTGTGTTCAGTGTCGACTCCTGGCGTTAGTGTAACGCATATCAATGACATAATCACACTAACACCGGATGCTGACACTGAACACAGAGGAACCGACATTGTCTTCATTTAACAGTGTGGCAGTCTGGAAGGAAGATCGAGGGAGGGAGTGCAGGGGTGTGCGAGCCAGCAAGGAAGATTTGGGGGGAGGGATGCAGTGTATATGCAGAAGGGAACACAGAGGAACCAACACCGTCTTTATTTAACAGTGTGGCAGTCAGGAAGGGAGATGGTGGAGATCTGTTTTCAGATATGTAGGCATATGGGGTATTCATGGGGGGTTAGGGTTTAAAGTGATTTAGGGGGTCAGTGGCTTAAAGGGATATGGGGAATTTGTGCTTTTGTGGAAAATGAGAAGGATATGGGGCATTTTTTTGTGGGAGGAAACTAACAAGGATATGGGGTGTTTGAGTGGGAGATTAGGATTCAGGGCATTTGTGTATGTTTGTGAGGAAATAAAAGGAGTGTATGTGTGTTTGACAAGTGTGTGCACATGTATGTGCTAATGTATATGTATGTATGTGAGTGCATGTGCGAGAGTGTGTTTAAGTGTGCATTTTTCCCCCTAAAATTACCTTTAAAATTTGGATGCGTCTTCTACTCCAGTGCGTCTTATAGTAAAAAAAATACGGTAAATACTATTATGTTTAAACCAGGTTGAAATACAATCCTGAACATTTGTGGTGAAAAAAAAACTACAAAATGTATTGAGAATTGATAAGTAAGCCAAAATGAGCTGAAAAATTCTTCTTTTTCTGTGCCTCTTTTAAATGTAATAAAAAAACTGTTCTTAAATATCTAGTTTGAAGTTTTTCTTGTAGGTTTTCAGAAAAGAATTCAAGGCTAACGAGCAATATGATCTGAACGAAATCTTTTTTTTTTCTCACATTTTCCTTTACTTATTTGTATATTCCTCTGTATACAGAATATTGCTTATATACATAAAATATAACATGAAAACAGAATGCAATAACCTAGAACATGCAGAATATTCCCAACACAATAATGATCTTTACAAATGGTAATCAGCTATGCACTTTAAACACGCTATGATGTCACAGTTAGATGTATGCTGTATACTTACGGAACTGTTGTTTTAGGAAACTTATGCATTTCATTATCAGACATTTCCTGCAATAAAAAACATATATTAAAGAGAAAGTACATTAAATATAGTGTCTAAAATCTGTTTTATTAAGGGGTGAAAAGCCTTGAAAAGTATTTTTTCCAGTAATAATAAATTCCCAGTAATACATTTTTCAAAATTCTAAATTAGAGAAGAAAAAAATGATAATACTTGCAGTAGATATTTATGTTTACTCTTTAAAACATACAGATGTTATTTGTTGATATATAGACACAAAAATGTTCTGATTTAAACTAGTGGAGTAACAATGGTAGTCACAGTAACTGCATCTGCATCCAGAACCAAACCTCCTGGGGACCCCAACACTCTGCTGCAACCGTTGACCCCGCGGTCAGCCCTGCATTGTTTGCAGCTGACCCCCCCAACACCCGATCCTAGTAACTGTTGTTTCATTTGGTCGAGAGGAGCCAAGGATCTATAGTTTGATTTACAATAAAGAAAAGAGTGAATATAGAATAACTTATGTTTCTAGCTAGATTTTGTAATATTCCTCTTTATCATTCTTGTATTTACTCATCGTGCTTTAATACTCAGCTAGATTGAATATATAATGCATGCTTGAATCTGTATTTAGGATTTGTATACAGATGCTGCCTCAATTAAAATAGGAAATACTGAGTTAACTTTAGTAACTAAATTATTTTGGAGCATTTGCAAAAGAAAAAAAAGACAACAATATAAAATTACTTTGTATTTGCAATTTAGATGTCTTGTAACAATAAAACAAACAAGGCAAAAAAAGTAAAAATCAGGAATATTGCTTTTATGTTAGACTTAAGAAGTTTGAATTAATAATATTCTAAGTAAATTTGACATGGCAAAGGATCAGATTAAGCCATACAAGATACGCAGCAATTCAAACCCAACAGAAACCAGACAAAAGGCAACTAACCAGCAACAAATTAGTTAAAAAAAGAGAAGCAACCAGAAAACAAACACTTTCAAAACTAAACCAGCAATACACTTTTCAAAAAGTCAAAACTAGGAACAAAATATCCAAACACTGAAAACCAGCACAACAAATATATATAAAAAAGTCAAGTAACCAGCAAGGAAGGGGTTAAAAATACTTCCTTTCTCCTACCTTGGGCCCTGAGTAGAGCCGCAATTAATGAAATAACACATTTCCCATTTCATTTTCAGGGACCCTGGAAGTTTACATTTTAAGCCATAGGCAGCAGCAATGTATCTCACTAAAACCTATAAACCAGCAGTTCTCAACCTGTGGGTCGCGACCCCCTTTGGGGTTGAACGACCGTCTCACAGGGGTCGCAAACCGCTGCTGAGCTCCGTTGCGTGATGACATTCGGCCGCAACGTCATCACGTGATGCGCATACGTGATGACGTTGCAGCCGAACGTCATCATGTGATGCGTGTACGTGATGACGTTGTGGCTGAACGTCATCACGTGACACAGCACCCCCCCCGCGATGACGTCACCGCGGGGTCGCGCTCAACTAAAGGTTGAGAACCGCTGCTATAAACTATGTTAGAACAAGAAAGAAAATAGATACCCTTCAGGCACTGGGTGGGGGCCTGTGATCCCAGGAACCCTAACATAATTTTTAGGGGCATTACAGTGGCTGAAAGCATTTGCAGCAGTTGTGGCTGTGACTGTGCCATAAGTTCTAGAGACCCATTGCAATATCCCATCGCTGGTAATGAAGGGGTTAAATTCATTTGAACCTTTTCCTTGTAGATTATTTGTTTTTTTAAATAATTTTAGAGGCTGGTTTATGGATAACTCGTTTGCTGGTTGCTGATCTTTTTAACTTGTTTGTCGCTGGTTAGAAGGCATTGTATACATTTACACAGGCTGTTTACACTTAGCAGAGAAAATACAGGACTTTATGGGCGGTATTTATTAAGCCTGAAAAGACTCGACTGGAGTCTTTTCGGGCTTAATTTGGGCAGTCCTGATTTGCACATTATGGAAATCGGTGTTTCTCGATTTCCATAATATGGAAATTGGGTATTTGTACCGATCCGTAGCCATAAGTTATAACGGCTATGGTATTTTTTGGTACAAATACCCGATTTCCAGATTATGGAAATCGAAAAATACCGATTTCCATAATGTGGAAATCGGGATTCTTGCGGGAGGATAACCTCCCGCGAGAAAGTCGGAAAGACCGTTACCGTTTCTTAAATACCGCCCTATAACTTCCAGTTGACTTCATGCACGGTGCAGTGGCCATAAAAGTACATTAGATGTGGAAAAATGTCTTTTTTTTTTATATTTGCAATTTAAAAAAAAAAATCAGAACCCAACACAACAGCCAAAACTTTTGACAACAAAGTCAGAACCTAAACAAAAACAAACATGGCAATAGAATCAGAACCAAAACCAAAACAAGGGTGTAAACTTTCTGCCATCTCTGCCTCCTCTCTGCTACACAGCCTTAGCAATTAATGAGTGCCCAATCACAGTGCTTTTTCCATGCTTTTGGAGTCATCATTAGACAGTTTCTAAATGGGTACTGCTCTAAACAACACTCTGAAGTACCAGTGAAGCAGTTAATGTGATTATTGCTGAATTGATCTATTCATTTAGAAACATGTGTTCCTTTATTCATTTTAGTTTTCCCTAAAACAGGTAAAAACATTGCATAACAATGGAAGCTTGTCAGTGTATGTTTGTGTGCATGTATATGCTTTGGGGGTAGGGTAGAGAAACTGTGTCACAAAAAAGAATTTAGAGGAAGTAGATAAGCAAGGAGGAAGTGAACAGTTCTTCATGCTATTACATTTTGTCTATCTAAAAAAATGGTTTCTAAATGTAGAACAGCCTGCGTGCATAACAGAATAGAGCATCCACAGACAAATAAAAAGTGTGCACCAGAAGTGAACTATTTTCTATATGGTGCACTGAGGTCTGCTACATCTATTGGTTTCCTACAAGCTTCAGGTAGGATGAGGGTTGGTTTGTCAGTCTTGTAAAGTAATACCACAGATACGGACATACTCTATCAGATGTCTAACCATTGCTGTTAGTACAGTGCATGCTAATTCATTTTTGTTTGATGTTTGGAGATGGGTTGACAGTTTAACACTTACAAATTTGTGTTACACATTGTTTCAATTGCATAAAAACTCAGAAATGATGTTGGCAACTGGACAAGAAAGAAATTCCAGATTCAGTTGTTTCAAACCGTCTCTCATATTTCTGGAAGGAACAATTAAGGGTCATACATATTGTCATGACCCTTTCTTCTGCATGTCTTTAGTATTTACTTTTTGTGCAAAAAAAAAAAAATGAATGTTTTCTGCAATATAGATGCACTGTGGGGGCACCAAGCAGGGGTGGGAGCGCCGAGCGGGGGGCGCACAACCCCCCCCCCCACTCACACGATTGTCTGCTAGCATAGCCCCCCGTGCTTTCGACCACCCTGGGCACCACAAACACTTGCTACTCCATTGGCCTCTTCTGACCTTTTTTATCACTGAAAAGTGTTTTCCTGGTTGAGGGTGGTGAAAACCCATTATTCTCTATGGAGATGGTTAGAACATTTTTGCTAAGTCCATATCGAAAAGATCAGCAATTGAAATGGAGCTCCATCGAAAGAAATGTAAAATATAACAGTATTAACGTGTCAATATTTATCGATATCGATCTTTTTCGATACCAATAAATTTTATTCGGCACTATACAGATTTGGTGGAAAGCAAAAATATGGCAAAAAGAAAAAACACTGATAACACAGTGAAATGGATCGAATTGTCGCGAATAGGTCGAAATGACCTTTATAAATTTTCCCCTAAGAGAGTTGCAATAATCGGGGGAGATATATCCAACAAAGAGTATATTTTTAGTGCAAATGTATTAGGCGAAAGGTCTGTCTGTCTATCTATTTATCTATCTAGACAGGTCTATTCTTACTTGAATTTTTCTGGTGGCTTCTGGCTGCTCTGCTTGTGAAAACTTGTCAGGATCTAAAGTGAAAATGTGCAAGTGTGGTAGGGGTTAATTCAGCAGGATTATGTGGACCAATCAGGAGGTTACCTATGCCAGAACAATTTGGTTTTGTGAGAGTGAGAGTTAGGAGTTTTGTAGGTTTGAGTTCTTGGTTTCCAGACTTTGTGAGTTTGTAGTCTTGGACTTTGCTCTTGTGAATCTCCCTATTGTACTATTGTGTTCCTGGTTTTACTCTGGTGTGTAAAAGCTTACACCTCTTCTTGTCTAACTCTTAGTGGTACTGTGCCTGTATATAAGTGGGCCAGCATGTTTCTAGGTAAATGCTATCTAATCTGACTACCTTACCCAATCCCACCTGTGCTTACTACTAAGAGCGCTTGGGCGTGGGGTCCATCTGCTAGCGCTCTTACTCTCTTCTGTTTAGAGCAGTGCATGTTCTTGTACCACTGCAGCTCTGCATTATTGTCTGGCTCATATCATTTAACCTGCCATTGGGAATTCACTTCTACATAGCACCTCTATAGGGTTCCAATCCATTAACTAACAGTGACCTATAGTGCATCAGTTTAGCAGGTTTTCATCTGCATCAATGGCATATTATTCTAGTCATGTATATGGATCCCTCAGGAATAGAAAAAGCTATTGATAAATTGTCCAAGTAATTATCCACTTTGGCACAAGTAGTTGCAAATGTGCAAACACAGATGCAGCAAATGTGTGGTCAACTTATTCAGCTTTAGGCAATTCAAGTGCATCAGACTGGGGCTATGAGTTCAGTCCCAAATACGCCCCTATCAGAAACATATAATGAGCATATTGGGGTTCAGTGCTAGCTGCAGTTTTAGTTAAAGCCCTACAAATATACTGATGATAAGATTAAGGTGGAACTAAATCTAACTTTATTAACTGGGAAGGCTCTGTCATGGGCAACTCCATTAGCTGAACATAACGATCCACTACTTCAGACTATAAGGGGTTCCTTGCTGAAATATATGTCATTTACATCTGTCATCTGATGACCCCAATAGAGAAGCCACAGTGGAAAAAAACATTGTTATGTTTGTCAAAAAATGGCAAACTGGACGCAGAATATGATGGCTGGAAACCTGTAGAACTGCTATGTTAAAGTGGACTCCCAATTGCTTTCTTTATGGGTTGTGGGAGTTGTTGGAGTGTAGGGGGTGTTACACATTTTATTGATTTTGCACATAGGAGAACAGGCATGGTTTCTCCAAAGACTGCCAGGGGACTTCCCTCACTAGGCCACTTGCTTTGTTCCACTTAGTGGTCTGAGCCTAGAACCACTATGGCGCACTACTTATACTCCTCCAGCCAACAACTCTATGATGTACTGTTGCAGCACCTTCTAATCGTATCGGTTATTTTAATTATCTAACTGGGAGTTTCCACAGTTGATATATGAGATTGTTTAACACTTATTACCCACCCAGACTGGTAAGGGGTGCTCAGTAAAATACAAAAAGTACATGTCAAGGTCTATAAAACCCAGTGCCTTTTAATTTAGCTCCATCTTTCTCAGCATTACTTCAGATATTGACTCTGATTACAAGTTGGTTTTAGCCCACAAAGCAGCTGCAGGCACAAACATACTGCCAAGCATGTCTGGGTAATGGTAACCAAAATACCAGGTTTAATGTTTTTACAGCACACAATATACGAATTGTATAACCCATACAAAGTTGATTTCTTCCCAGACTGATTATATTACATTTTTTTTTTCCAAAAAAGGTTCTCTAGGCCTTGGTGTCTGGAGCAGCTTTTTGATCTAGTTCATTTTCTATAACAGTTCTTGAAGTTTTGACCCAAAGTCTGCCCTATCTATGATTATGTTTTTGTCCTCAGTGTGTAAGCGCACACATACTCCCCATTCTAAAAAAGTTTGCAGTTGGTCTTCATTTTTTATTTTGCAGGTTTTTGGGTTATTTTGCTTTTCCTTCAGAACTGTTTGCCATTGTTTAAATTTTTTGTTTACATAAATGTTTTATAAATGGTTTTCAGGTTGCTAGAGCCCATTAACCTAGCAACCAGTTACTGATTCAAGTATGGACTGGAAAAGCTACGGCAGACCTCCTTTACATAAAGATAAGGTCTAAAGAAATATTGAAAATTAAATAATAAAGCCTCAGATTAATTGATAATCTGGTTGCTGAGGTCAGTGACCCTCAGCAACTAAAATGAGTGGTCAAATAAGATTAAAATAATGAAGTGAAACAAAGTAAAATAATTGTAAAAAAAAAATACTAACTGCATCATTTATAGAAATGCCACTATCTGAAAAATACTAAAAATCAATTCAAAAGGAATCAACCCCATCCCAGCTGTTAACAGTTGTCTCACTTTAAAACAAATTGGCCCCAGCAGCCCCTATGAAGCAATACTTAGTTTCTGGGTGTAACCCTATCACATCTAATGTTTGTGGTCATGCAGGGCTGCTGGTTAGGGGTACAGGGGTTATGGCTGTAGAGGGCCAAACTATCTCACAAACCAGGTGGGCCCCATCACACAGTCATATGTAGGGTTCTCTGTACTGTAAAACTGATGGCCTTCTAGGCACTCAGCAGTGTAACTGGAAAGTTTCTAGTGAAAATAAGAGTGTACAAACATACTGGGGCTACTTGTCAGGTTGTGGGAGAGGTCAGGATTTCTGACGGTATCTTGTTGTTATGTGTAAAATGCTCCACTGGAAACAATGAGTAATATCACTGACAGTAGTAGGCAGTGGCTACACCCACCTTCTACTGTGATAAAGACTGTAGGTATATTTAGACTAGCTCATAACATACATCGGTATACAATACCTGGAGTTCCAATAATGAAATCAAATGCTTACCAGAAATCTTTTTCCAGTTATACCTTGCTTTTTGACGAGCTTTTCACAATCCCGTAGATTATGCTTGAAAAGAGAAAATAAATAAATAAACAAACATGCCAACAACATATGGTACTATACTTAAATATAATAAATTCTACAGTGTTTTGGGAATACAATAGAAATATAAACTAGTGATTTTATTTTATTCATTTCTTCTAACTCTCACTAGACTGATCATGGAATCTAATAAATTACAGTATTAGTCAAGCACAACAAGCAAAATTTAGGACATTTACTCCATAGTATATTAACTAAAGCATAAAATTTCTCTTTTACCATTTGATTTGTTTTTAATCGAAACTTGCATTGAAAAAGAATGAAAAGTGGAAAGAATTTATTCAACTTTATTTATTTTTTAATTTATGATCCTTTTTCCCCCAATTTTCCTCTCACGACTTTCCTATAGGAAATAATGGTTTATGCTAGGTTAGGACAGGCAAGCATTTTTCACTGACGTGAAACTAATAAATCTTAAATTTTGGTTATGGTAAATACCACTTAGTTATTATAATCCCCTATTAATAAGATAGTTGAAGCAAAGTTGAAAAATATTTGCAGCAAAATGGATGCAATCAAAAAGTCTAATAAAAAAATGTTCTTAAAAAGATAAAATGGTTAAAAGCTCAGCCATCATAGACATGAAAAACATGTATGTTTGCAAAAATGTATATCCCTACTTACTTTATGTAGTCTTTGTACTTTAGTATCCAGTTTTAAAGGAAGGGTAGGGAACTATGTATTACCTAAAACAATAGACAGTGTACGGTTTTAGGCAATGATACACCAGGCATTTGTTGGGGTTTTACCACATGCAGTTAAAAAAGACACTAAAAAGCAACAAAACAAAGGTGTTTGCTCATTCACTTGCTGTTTTGTCAGAGGCAGTTACCAGGATAAATACCCATGGAAATATTTTCCTGCATTTTGTCTTGATTAAATACCTATGAACAAAATGGCAGGCAGTTCATCACAATCACCATTTAAGTGAATAGGTTTTGTTTAATTGCATACGGTAAAACCACAAAGGAGCTGTCTTCCGTGTCAGTGGCCTGGGCCACTGTACACTGTTGCCCATTATGTGATAGTAGCAAGCCACTGAAGTCCCTGCTTCGGTTTGTGGCAGGTATCCCTACCAGTGTGCCTGTATATGTACAAGCACATACACAAGTGGGGGAAGAGGATCTGGAACAGCTTTTGCCCTGGGGTCTATGGTACAAAATGTATACTCCTGGCCTTGCCCTTTGGATTTCATCACATTCCTTTAAAAATGAACCCCTATATAATAAGCTTCTCAGATTTTCCCTTAAGCAGTGTCCAGCAGGATGCCTTCTTAACAAAATCTGCCCCCGTCATCTTACTTTATCCATGTTCAATTTTAAAGAAATGAAGAATAAACTTAACAGCAAGCAGGTTAAGATTTATTTTGCATGTTCTAATTTAGAAGCACATTTACTAAAGAGCAAAATGACTATTTTTCATGCCATTTGCATGCAGTAATCAATGCAATTTTGTTTGCTTTTTTATGTAACAAAGTAACATAGTTTATAAGGCTAAATAGTACACCAGTCCATCCAGTTCAGTCGATTATCCTGCAATGTTAATCCAGAGGAAGGCAAAAACTCCCATGAGGCAAGAGCTAATTATCCTCATATTAAGGAAAAAAATCATTTTCAACTCTAATATTTCCCTGGATCATGAAACTACCTGTAGTGATCTAGCACTCAGAACCTGTAATATTCCTACACTCAGGAAAGGCTTCCATTGCCTCTTTGAATTCTCTATATATGTAGGTCCATTTTTCTGGTTGAAATAGTAAATATGCTCCTGATTCTGATCAGGTTATCCCTTTAAAAAAATAGACCTCCAAAAAAAACAACAAACACAAAACCCCTTTAAGAAGAAATACAAAACAGTTCTGGGGATTCTTTGTTTTCTGCTGCCCTACAAGCTGCATTTCTTATACTGTTATTACACAACATATTTACTAAGAAGCAAAATGCACATATTTTTATTATGGATGCAAACTACAATAAAATGCATATCTTGGCACAGCAGGTGGAATGACAATTATGAGGGCAAATTGCTTTTAAATATATTTCACCCCTTGATAAATGTACCCTTTTGCAGTCACAAATGTAATGAAAAGCTTAGCAACAACAAGGTTCTAATAGTGAAGTATATTAACGAAGATGGATATAATAATGAAACAGATGTTAGCCTTGTTTTTTACGTTTCCTTAAGAATGTTAGAGTAATTTGAGTCTTTACATTTTAGCACAGAGTTTGATTTTTTCTCTTGTACACATATACCTACTTGCATTCAAGTTTCTTAAAATGAAAAAAATCCTATTAATTTTAATCTTATTTCAGGACTTACAGAGCTTTTATATGCTGTTACACCCTACGTGATCCAAGATGTTTTCTATAACTAATTGAAAGAATGTGCTTTTAAGGTATAGATGGAGTCAAATAATAAAATACTGTTTATTTTAGGAAATGTGTATGAGAAGCACATACCATGCATGAATTTACATTTCTCTTTTTTTACTGAAACATATTAAACATACACAATATGTTCAGATTAATTATAAAATACTTACAGCTCGAAAATATTCAACAAGAGCTTCGGGGCTCCAACAGCAGACTTCAGTATAAGATGGAACATTTCGAAAATCCATTTTCAGGTTCTTCTTGTTTACTGGGCACCAAGGTTCATAACAGCAAACTGCATTCAACTTTTATATGTAAGGTTTTATGTATCTTTTTTAAATTTTTCTGGAACTCCACATTAAATTGTATTTTCTTATAAAATCCAGGAACTCCTTTCTGCAAGTAAATGTATAGCTGCTGTAATACCTGATCTGAAAGTATAAAATAGTTTCTTTTTTTTGTTTAAAGTACACTGAATAGTCTTTAAAAAAATGTATTGACTTCCCCTTGGTGCAAATGCTTGCTTCTCAGAATACATCACATTTCCTGTACCACTTCCTCAACTGAGACATCATTATAATAATGATTTCAAATAATTAATTAATTCTTAGTCTGTGAAGCAGAAAAAAAAACATATACTGGAGCCAATTTTTAATCCCCTTTTCTTTTAAACATAAAAATAAAGAATTTAGTTTACACAGCACCCATTATTCTATTATAATAGAATAATGCAATATCCTGTAATGATTGTAGCTGGAGAGTTTGATATAATCCTGTATTTTCCAGTCAATGGATTCCATTGCCTATTATAAGAACCAATGGGCATATTTACTATGAGAATGCTTGTTGTCCCTTTTTATTTATTTAACCTAAATGGTTTTTGTTATTTTTAAACCATTTTCTTAAAATAAAAAATTAAAAATAATAAAACAAAGAAAAGATCTTTTTCCACTTTTGCCTCATTTCTCCATGTTTTTGATACATTTCAATGTCAACAATATTTTGTGATTTAAACTTACAGTTTTACCATAGGAAATAATGATTTGCTCTAGGCAAGGAATGACTCACAATTTTCATCAAACTGAAAATATATTTGTTTTAATGTAGGCAAATAGCATTTAAGGTTGGAAAATTTGCCAAAAGTAAAACACTGCAATGAAAAAGACAAACGGATAAATCCAAAAAATGGTTGTATTGAAAGTGAAGTGAGATTTGAGATATTTTTAAAAAAACTGGCAATTAAAGGAACTAGGGTTCATTAACTTTCACAGGGCTATGTTTAATCAACTCAGGGAAGCATTACAAGGATAGTAACATCAAAAATTAAAATTCCTCAAATGCATTTATAGTTACTATATTTTATATAATATTATATATTCAATCAGTGCTTCCAAAAATTCTAAATAAAGCATGATATTTTGCTATTTAGATATAAAAATTGGGCTGTCACCTCAGTATGTATTATCTAAAGCGAGATTAAGACAACAATGGGGCTAGAGAAGGTCTGTTTATTTAACAAGACAGCTATTAGTCAAACAAAAAACAGAAAGCAATACAATTTATGAATTCAGCTGCAAAGATAACAATTTTACAAGTGCTGTATTTGAATTACTGCTATGCAAATCCAAATTGGAATTCTTATTTTTTTGCCATTACTATTCCTTTAAATGTGTGACTCGCAGATCACACTTTACTATAAATGCCCAAAAGGTAAGTGGGTTAATTTTAAATGAATACCAGAGCATGTATATACTATTTACAAGCAAGAATAGAAGAAGTAAAAGAATACCCAATATAAATAAATAGGTATTGCAATCTATCCTTCAAATAAACACACACAAACTAGAGCATGGATGAACCAGTAAATAATGAGAATCAGTGTAACAAAACATGTAAATATATATCAGGGCAGAAGGAAGCAGAGGACATAATTGTAAGGAGGTAAAGTAAATTCCCAAAATGTCTTCAAGTACATTAAAACTAAAAATGAAAAAACAGTAAGGTGTGGGGCCTTTAAAAATCTGTTAGAATAAGTAATGGGGACAAGGAAAGAACAAACATGTTAAATAATTTTTACATCAGTGTTTACATTAAAGACAGCAGTGGTTGGAGATAGCATGTGCTGCATTAACCTGGGAACAACCTCAAACATAACTTGTCTTACCCAGGAGGAGTTAAGGAAACATCTTAGTATAATTAAAACTGATAAACCACTAGGTCATCTACCACAAACCTACATATAAAGGAGGTGCCTTCGAGGGGACATCGTTAATATGTACAAATACTTAAAAGGTAAGTACAAAGATATATCTAATAAACTTTCCCTCCAAGGATGGTATAGAGGACACCAGGAAACTCTCTGAAAACAGAGGATGTGAGATTTTATCACCCACACAGGAGAGCATTATTTACTGTAAGCTCAAGTGTGGAATTCCCTACCACGGGAGGTTAAAAGAGTAGTTATTTGGTAAGGTTTAAAAATATAAAAATCCACAATCATCTCCAGCACTCCAGTGTGTAGGTAAAAATGATAACTTTTATTCTTTCAATGTAAAAACACATAACATACGATGAAAGGCTTTCAGCATAGTTTCAGATCCTATGTGTTTTGTGCTTAAATAATGGAACAAATAAACGTTATTATTTTTTAAATATTTCTTTATTGTGACCGACAGATTAAAACATATTGTTCTTGCTTTAAACAATTACATCTTGTTTGTTGGAATAAGACATTGTTACAGGTGATATGTGGATTTTAACCTACATTACTATTATAATTGACTTAAGTTATATTGATTATTGCAATGTTAAGGTCATCCTTACATATTATTGTTCATGATATTTCGTAAGAGGCTGCCCTGCCCCCAGGGGACTATTTTTGGCCGTATAGTGTTGTTGGTTTAATTTATTGGGTTTCTGCCATGTAGAATTTGTGTGCTGTACCAAGCCGTGTATTGGAATTGTGTCTTGAT
>JAKJJM010006969.1:0-16650 GCA_021901965.1 Pipa carvalhoi
CCAGGAAGCGCTGGGGAGAGATGAGTCTCCCCAGCAGCTGCTGTATTGAGCAGCCTAATGTAACGAGCGGTGCTCGCATGGAAGCACCGCTCGTTACATTTACTGGAAGAAAATGGAAATTCGAAATTTTGAATTTTTATTCAGAATTCCGATGAAAAACTCGGAATTCCGAGTTTCCAAATCGAAAATGGCATTTTCGATTTTAATAAATTTTGCCCTATGTGCCAGGCCATGACTGAAACAAGAGGATGGAGGTTCCTGCCCCATAGAGCTTACAATCTAAATAGGAGGAAGACTTACATAAACAGGAGGGTAACGAGTGCAGTAACATAAAGTGACAGTTCATTTGGCTATAGGTGCCAATTATATAAGAAAATAAAAAATATAAATTTTGAATAAATAGTTAAAAAAAAAAAAAATATAGACATGAAAACCAGTGCTAGTGCTCTAAGTGGTAAGATTTTAATTTCGATTTGAAGATATTGATGTATTGCTCTTGGAGGTAAAGGGGTATAGAATTCCAAAGATAAGGGGCAGCAGAAGAGAAGGGTTTAAGACGAGAACAAGCAGTCTTGGTGAGTGGTTCCTGAAGAAGGTTGCCTTGTGAAGAGCGGAGTTGACTGCTAGGCGCAAACAAGGAGGGATATGTATGTTCACCAGAGTGAAACAATTTAAATGTCAAAAGTAGGACACTGTAGATAATAAGTTTATTAATTGGGAGCCAAAGAGTAGACAGGAGTTGGGAGGGAGACTTCTGGGGAGAGAGGGAGATTATTCTGGCAGCAGAATTTAGAATAGACTGGGACCCAGGTACACCATACTACCGTTCAGAGAAGTCTGGCCAGTAGTCTATATGGAAGAATTGCAGCCAAAACACCATACCTTCAGTGTGGAAACAAGACTAAGCGTCTCAAATATTCTCAAAATCTAGAAACTGGGCTATAGAAAAATGGCAGCAGGTGCTTTGGATGAATTAATCAGTAATGAAAACATTTGGCTGTGACAGAAGACACCTACGGGCTTGATAATGAATGTCTGCAGGCAACAGTGAAGTATGGATTAGATTCCTTGAAAGTTTGGATCTACATTTCAGTGAATAGAATTTGGAATTTGCTCAGGATTAATGGTGTCCTCAATGCTGATAAATATAGGCAGATATTTATCCATCATGCAAAGACCTGGGTACACCAGGAAAAACCCCAGTGTCCTGGTGGGCTTGGCAGATACTGGATTTAAATGTTTGTTTTATTGTTGAAAATGTAAAACATTCTGATAAATGAAGGTCTACTGCATTGCAGGAGAATAGGCTGAACTGGATGGACTTGTCTTTTTTCAGCCTTATAAACTATCTTACTATGTATGTTACAGTGGCAACTCTGCAGATTACAAAGGTGAGAGGTGAGATTTCAGGCTCTTTGCATGAGGACCAAGCACACTTGGCTAACTCCCAGGAATCTTAAAAACTGCCTTGCTCAAACACATCACCCTGTCTGTTCCTTTACATGCCCTTTGTTTTGGGGCCTCTATAATTAAGCATGGGTCACTGCCATCCCTCCACTGATTAAAAGTTGACCTTTTCATACCCACAATAGAAAATAAAGCCTTTGTGAATTCAGAAGGTAAACCAGATCTAGACAAAGAGAGTCCCAGCTCCTAATATTACTACTTGACTTCTGGATGTGTGTGTATGTTTTTATACCTGCACAAGCTATTGTCTTACTGTTTACCAAATATCCTATACATGATGTGCATTTTGTTTTTGTGTAGTATCGTCTGTACTTGCACAAGCTTTCCAAGATTTTTGCTTTTTTTTCATTCTAGTTTAGCTTTACCATCAGCACAGTTATTAAAACGGGCAAGTGTATTGGATTCACGTAATGGGCAGGTACGGTTACGGTCACAATGGCATTTTTATAGTTCTCAGTTTGCATAAATCAACGTACTGTAAGCAAAATACTTTCCAGCTGATCACTCAGCTGTTCTTAATTAAGCTTGTACAGAGCAGGAGTGATCATTTTAAAGTTGGTCAGAATTAGAAGTTGAAATTGTAATTCCCATGGACTTCAGCTGCCAATTTTGTGTCTGTGTACTAGGTTTCTGCTCATCCTTTAATTTTATGTATAACAAAATGATGTCTTTTTTGCTTAAATCCATCATGTTCAGGATTGTCTCTGTGTGTCCATGGATCTTTGAGCAGTCATTTACAAAATGTGTGCATAAGGCAGTTCTGCACAGTACTGCACTCAGCAGCTCTGTGTTATGCCGGTAAAAATGCTGATTATTTCATAGTCCAGCTATCGGCTTGACATCGGTGGTAACTTGGTATTCTAGGGATCTATTCACAAACTAGGTGTTGTAATTAATAGAAAATAATAGGTTTTAAGTATTGATTAGTTTACTGCAACTGGAATATTTTAGCCAACTGTTTGGTTGCTATGGGTTTCAAAACTAGTGTAAGTTTTTCACCTATTTGTGAATTTTTGGGTAAAACCTACAATGGTGATAGACATTCAAACACAGCAGAGGAAGAATCTGACCACAAATTTACACCGGGGATCTGTTCCTATTGCAGTTCTACTATCGGGGCCCCTTCTTCTCTAAGAAACTGCCTTGATCCCAGGGGGCATCTGGGCCATGAGCTATCGTACTGAGCTTTAAGAGCAGTGTGGCCAGGTTCCCTATTTGTATGAGCCTGGCCATAGTTGGGTCCCCTATACTCCCCTGGTCAAACATCTGGCTTTCAGTTGTTGAAATAGTTTCCAGAAATTCCAACTATCAGATCTCCACCTACTTGCCAGCTCTGTGCACAGCTTCTAAAAGTAACATTTCCTACACTAAACACACAAAAATACCTGGGGAAAATCAGATGTTGCTACTACACTACTCATGTTTTTGTTGGGAGCATGAGTATATTATTTTTACTACTGGTTGATAAATGTTTTTTAATACAAGGGACCTTTCTTGCTAAACATATCTAAAGATCTTACTGCCTTCCTAGGCAGTAATTGAGTCTGGAAATATCAGGTACATCCTCTGTTAGGTGTGTTTTATTTGATACAATGTACATCTGGGTGGCACATGTGGCAATCCATGGGTTAAGAGTTGTAATATAAAATACTCCTATATTCAGTGGCCTCACAAAGGAGAGGTGTTGAAAGGAGGCCCTTTTGTGAGTGAATTAGCAGCATATATCCTCTAACTCAACTCTGTAACTTGGATCAGACGAAGTAGTGTTAGAGTTGGATCTTGATGTCCAGCCAGTGGTTGAGAATTGAGAATTCTTTTTTTTTTTTTCTAAATTGTACTTCAGCACTTGGCGCTTTAAAGTGGTTCAGAAAAAACATGCCATTTCAGTTTTCAGCAGCTAAAAACTATCAAAGTTATCAAAATATAGATTTTTTTTGGTACTTCATAGCTGAATATAATTTCCTGTTCCTGTCTGCAGCAGAAATTATTGGGCTAAAGTCCTTGCTTATGCATGTGATTTAAAGCCACTGTGACTTAAATAGCAAACATATCCCTTTTAGGCTAATTGTGATTTGATTTTGACTGCAATGTTCAGTTTGCAATGTGACTGATTGTTATATACACGAGCCAAGGAACACTACAGAAAATTGGAAGCTATGCTAATTTGACATTATCAAAACAACTGGAACAGAAGCAACCACACTGTAATATTCAGTACCTTAAAAGCATGTGTAGTTGAACTTGAACATAGGCAATAATTGTGCTATAATTTAATTCGTCAGCAGTGTAAACTTTGACTTGCCAAAACAGGACAAGATGAGGCTGCAGCACTTGTTCAACAATAGCTTGAGAAAACAGGTCCAGCATCCTAGGTTTAGAAGGATAAGAAGTCTTCAGACTTGTTGTTTTTTTACAGTTGTCCAGACAAGCACAGACCTAGCTTTTCAACCCAGCCACTGATGCTGTGTTAGAATTTTTTAATCCTAGCTTTAGGACCAGAAGATTGCCTCTGATGTCCTTGCCCATTTGTCAAGCCACGCATCAGCAAACAAATGGTCAGACAAGTAGAACTATTGTGTTAAAAGTTAGACATATCTAAGAGAGATGCTTTGTGTTGACAGTCAAACTTTGCCTTTTTGTGGTCAAATTTAGCCACTGTCACATCTTTGAATCACTGTTTTGCATTTTTTTTGAAAATGACAAGTCAAATTTGTTTCTCTTGATTATTTCTCTGTAGGTATTTCAGAACTTTCTAGCACTCCAGAAAAAGCCAGTGATTACATCTCTCCCTTGCTCAACTTTGCTGCTAATCACATCCCTAAGGACAAGCACAAAGAGACCCCTCTTTATATCTTATGCACTGCAGGGCTGCGAGTCCTGACTGAGAGGTGAGGCTAGTGAATATTGTATGTTCTCTGCCTTATTGCGCTCCCCTATATGTTTATTACATAGGACATTGCATGCTTGTCGTCTACTCCGTGTCTTCTCAACCTATACATTAAGTGAGCATTTCCTTGTGTATCTAGCAACTGCACACAATAGTGTTGACATTCTGTATAATGAATTAGGAATGTGAGATTAGCATTATAAATCGGTTGCAGGACTCGTGAAATGCATCTGATAAAACCCAAAAAGTGGCAGCGTTTCCATGCAACCTTACAAATCCATGTAGGCAAATACTAACTGTGTCACTCTGTCTTAGTCAGCAGGAGGCCATCTTGGAAGATTTGAGGACTGATATCCCAGTGCATTATGACTTTCTCTTCTCTGACTCCCATACAGAAGTTATCTCAGGAAAACAGGAGGGTATGTGTAGCAGCTCAGTCTGCAACATCACAAACTATGGGCGAAATTTAATAAACTCGGAAAAGCCAGATTTCGCTTTTCCGAGTTTATTCCCACGAGATCTTGTGGTAAATATTGCACAATTTTATTCGATTGATATTTACCGACCGAAAATTTTTGATTGGGTTTTTCGATGGAAAGGTAGCCATACTTTATATTAGTAGTATGTTTACCTTTCCATCGAAAAACGAAATCGAAAAGTTTCGGTTGGTAAATATCGATCAAATAAAATTGCGCAAGATTTACCATGAAATCTCACGGGAATAAACTCGGAAAAGCGAAATTGGGCTTTTCCGAGTTTATTAAATTTTGGCCTAAGCATCAAAACATCTCTTCTCCGCATTGCCACTTTGTTACACTTATGGCACGTCTCTGCATGTTGCATTACTGCTTAAAGTAAATGCAATTGTAATCGTGAGTGGTAAAACATTCTCCTGAAATTTCAATTTAAAAATGCGAACAGCTGTCTTTCAGAGGTGCGGTGTCTTCGAAGCAGCTTTGGGACATCTTTGACCTGTGTGATCACTTCCAGCAGCTCATTATACTATCAGTCATTGTTTATTTATACAGATGAAGAGTTAGTGTTTTTAAAATGTATGATTCCTTATTGTGTCATATGTTGTTTGTAAGGACACTTACTTAGGTCTATGTTGCACATTTTAGGTGTTTATGCATGGATTGGCATTAATTTTGTCCTGGGGCGATTTGATCATATCGATGAAGGTGAGTAAATTGTGACATTGTCTTTAGTCCTATTCCCTGAGTTGTCTGCAAATCTGCATTTAATTTCTGTATATTGTATATAGGTGATTATTTCCAGAATAGCTTGGGGGGACAGGAAGCATGATCTCATTAGATTGCTTGTATGTCATTCTGTTTTCCTTCATTCTTTCTAGTGATGGCAGTGAAATACCAGTGCTGTTTATTTATTGTTTAATTTGAAATGCAGCAGTAAATTTTGATGGGGGGAAAACTGCACAAAGTTCTAGAAGGACTTTCTTTTCCCACTCTCTGTCCTAGAAAGCTACTGTTTCTTTTTTTTTTTTAATGTCAGAACATACTGCCTTTCATTAAAACTTACATTTTTATACTGCACTTTTTTAATTGCTAACAATTTCCTGTCCGACTGTGAATTTGGGTATGTATAATTTAAGACACCTTTCCCATTGAGTTGGGGCAACAAGTCTTGATACTTTAAATCCTCAGTGCAAATGCTGTGATGAGCAGCTGGATCATGGGCTTGTGTTCTAATGTCACGGTTGTTATTGTGACTCGGCTGTAGTCAATCATTCTGATAATTAACCTATTAAACAGGGGTGAATTGCTGCTGTGTTTTATTAGATAAATCAGTGACTTTTACCCAGCTGTTGTGGATCTCCATTTTCCAGCATCTCTGTGTCAGCCAACAGAATGCTAGTGAGCCACAGGTTGAAGTTCACTTAGAGCTACATTATTGTAATAGACAGCACTTACTTGTGTATTTTCCTGATCCTTCCTTTGTGTTTTTTTTCCCCCCAACTCTTTGATCTGTCTCAGTTTCTCTTGGCTTCAGGCTTTACTAACACTTGTGTTCCTACAAAAGATGATGCTGTAGTGGAGGTGAACGTCCCTGGAGCTGACAATAAGGAAGCCATCTTGCGGAAGCGTACAGCAGGCATCCTAGACATGGGTGGCGTCTCCACCCAGATTGCATATGAAGTTCCAAAAAGTGTAAGCTTTGCCTCCTCCCAGCAGGTCATTATCTCAAAAACTTGATTCTTTTCCCATTTTGTTTGTTCTTACCCCATTACTGAGGCTCGAGTATTCTACCAAGTACTGCTTAGTTTTAACTGCTCTGTTTGGCTGCATGCAGTAACTAAAACTGAAATTAACAAATACACTTGATGCAATATATAAACGACTTTGCTCTATACACATACATATGCTGTACTAGTGCAGTATAAGGTGATAGACGAGGGAATGCTGGACTAGGCCCAAGGTATTAAGACTCTTTCACCAAGTTAACAGTATGTGATTCCTGCAGAATAAATGTCGAGGATGGATTCATTACAAATCTAGAGTTAAAAGTACAGGGTACTTTGGGTGGGGACAGTTGGCACTGTCCGTATTAGACTGGACCTGCAAGCTAATATGGAAATTTACAATTATGACAGGGCACTGGTATTTGTCTGGCAAATAATTGTAAGGATTAGACAGGTCTGTTTTTTAAAACAGTTTTTTTCTATTAACTGAAGTACTTTGGACATCATATCAATTTTATATCCAAATGTTCTTTTTTTCAATTTTCTTAAATTTGGCACATAGTCCAGATGTAAATATTTGGTACACACATATGGCCAAAATGCATAGATTGCCAACATGTCCTTTAGTTTTATGCTGTTCTGTGTTCCATTCCTCTCTTAATGATGCACTTTTACATTTAATTGTTTAAAGTGCATCTTATTCACTGAAGTGCGGATGGCTATAAACTACTTTTCCATGTTTGTAAACCCCCAATTCCCCTTATGTATGAATTAATTACCCAGTTACAGACTTTGAAGGAATTTGGGTGGGAGCTGGGATTTAAATTCAGCTATTAAGGCTACTTGTTTCATCTTCTTTAGTACTTATTATAGTATTGGCCATACGTGGTCAGTTTGTGGCCTCTTGTTTTTGTTGAGCTATCCATCCATCGTATCATGGAAATCCATGGATATCTCAGCTGACATCTTGATTTAGCATCAGCCCAACCCCTTACCTAAAAGGTAATATGGACAACAACATAAATATGTAGTTTGGTGTATCTGTCTGTATAGATATATGTAGCTTTCAAAACATGCCAATTTAAGTCATGGAGACAAATTGAGCTGGGAGGGACTTTTAAGACAATGCTTCTTGGAAATATTACCCTCTTCATAAGGAAAGGAAAAAGTCCCACATTGTAGATATATGTATATGTGTAGATAGATAGACAGACACCAGGAGTGTTATCTTTCCTTTGGATATATTCATTTTTTGTCACTTTCCCAAAACTCAGTCCCCAGAAACTCACAAATCCATCAAGTTACTTTAAGCCTCAGTCTTCTACATCAAGGAAAAATAAGCCACCAGATTGTCATGCACTATGGTGACTGAGCTCCCAGAGACCAACAGTACATTTATGGGATGCCTGTGTTTATTGACTGATGCTGGTAAATAACAAGTCACACCTGTCCCCACCACCCTTTAATGGCTTTTCCTGCAAGGGGCAAGTGCCTGCCTGGTTGTTGGCACTGCCAACATACATTGGATTCCTGTTATCTAGAGAAGAATATCACTTTCTGCAAAAAATGGCTGCAGTGGTCTAACTACTGTACTTGAACCACTCTTACCCTGAACAGCACCTCTTATCTTTGTTTACCAGCTCCAGTAGTTCCCTATTCTCTCAGTATACCAGTTAGTGAAACCTTCCTGTGGGTAATTCCAGTAGCCATAATTTGAATATAATAAAAATATTTCACCTGTGTGCAAATGCTTGAATTGCCTGAATCTTGTGATGAAACACCAGCTTTAATTTTGTAGCTGCAGTCTAGACAAAAAAGTGATGTACGTGGAAGTTAGAAATAAAGAAGTGCAGGCCAGGGTGAATTTATCTGTTGCCCTGGCCCCTCTATTGAGCCATATTATGGCCATGTTTGTTACAGAAAGCTGCCGTATATATCGATAGTCCATTACTGCCTGATACCCACTGCTCCTTTTCACACACTACAGGAAGAGCTAGCCAAGAACCTGCTGGCAGAGTTTAACCTTGGCTGTGATGCACATGAGACACAACATGTTTACAGAGTGTACGTTGCCACCTTCTTGGGCTTTGGAGGCAATGCTGCCCGCCAGAGATATGAGGATTACATTTTCTCTAGTACCATAGAAAAGAACAGGTTAGTAGTGCATCAGATTGCTTATCTATTCTAGGCTATTTTTTTCTTATATTACTTATACAGATTACACATACACACACTGC
This sequence comes from Pipa carvalhoi, assembly GCA_021901965.1. Lineage (NCBI taxonomy): Eukaryota > Metazoa > Chordata > Amphibia > Anura > Pipidae > Pipa > Pipa carvalhoi. The sequence goes on from JAKJJM010006969.1 coordinate 8,792, forward strand.
CTGTGCATGACACCCCAAACACATTAATTATTGTATTTATTGTAGTTCTACATGTACAGTTATTATTATATGTTGCTTTCCTCCATTGTCCTTCTCTGTTTCTCACTTGTGCATACTCAAGGGCATTGTTTATTTTCAGGAAAATCGCACATGAGCACCTTTTCCTCGTGATCGCTTGTTAAGGAAAAGTCTTATAAGATTTCCTACTGCCTGCCCACCGAATATATATTATTGTGCCTTTCTTTAATGAACAATGGACACGGTGGAGTATGAAATAATATCATATTGTCTACCTTAGCTGTAAAATCATGCCTTGGTAGAAAAGAGAGTTGCTGCCTGTGCTTTTTGGCTTTATTGCTAAGGAAGAAATGGTCTGTGTCCAGCATTAGCCATTCCACTCACGGAACATTCACATGCACAGCCCAACAGAAGGATTTATGGTTACTGTTTACAAAAAGCTGTGTAGTTTTACAAAACAACAATTAGAACATACTTTCAGCATAAGACCTTTTATTAGGATAATATTTATTATAGTAGTTTATTGCTCCTTTAATTTGCAAACGTTGAGCACAATTACCTGACATCAGAACTTCCACATCTATCCCTAAATTGACTTTTTAGCTTCCAAGTAAGCAACTGCGGCCAATAATCATAACAAAAGCCTTGGGCAACAGAATGCCTTGGAATATATCTGAGTATTTAAACAAACAGTCTGCGTGCAGGCTTGCCTTGGTGGACTAGCTTTATTGAAATGAAGTTTGTAAAGCTATTCCTCATTATTTATGTTTGTGTCTGTATTTTGATGTAAGCATTCTCTACACGGAAAGTCCCTGTTTCTATTTATAGGTTACTGGGGAAGCAACAAGGAACGTCTGCAGATGCTCCATACCTGGACCCCTGCCTCCCTCTGGATATCTCGGATAATATTCAGCAGCGAGGGCAAACAATGTACCTGCGTGGCACAGGTGACTTCGATCTGTGCCGTCGCATAATTCAGCCCCTTATGAACCTATCCAATGAGACTCAGACCACATTGAATGGCATTTACCAGCCGCCAGTGCCCTACCAAAACAGCGAGTTTTATGGTTTTTCCGAATTCTACTATTGCACTGAGGACGTGTTGCGTATGGGAGGGGACTACAACTCTGCGCGTTTCTTGCGGGCAGCACGAGTAAGCAGTGATGCTTATTGTCTTTAAAAACCTAAATGGAACATTGAATGTATTCACAGCTCAAGAGGTCAGACTGACTGTTTTTGCTAATTAGAATTTTTGTTATACCTTTAGGATTACTGCGCCACTAAGTGGGCAGTGCTGAAGGAGAGGTTTGACCATGGACTTTACGCATCACATGCTGACTTACACCGTCTTAAGTAAGTGTTTCTGAACAGTACATTCAGTAGTCAAAGCTCCTCATCTGTCATTGCCCTGATAGATGGAATTAGTAGACAGTTATCCCTCTTTATAAGATAATGCCTATTTCTAGAGGTTCCTGACCAAAATTTGATGAGATGGACCCCCTGCGTACAAAATCTACCTTTTTAAAGTAATGTATAGGTTTAATATATTTCACTGTTAACTCTCTATTTTAAATAAAGAGACTCTGAGCTTAATACATGTTTCAAACACTTTTATTGGTTGATTTTAAGTTTCCCTTCATGGTAAAAGAGACTAAACAATTTACTGCCATTGTAATGATTGAATGGTTTGTCAAAAAAACTCTTAGTATGTAGTAAAATAATACTGCTGATGGTTTATAAAGACAACCTAGCACATGTTTGTTTGTATGTATGTATGTATTATATTCTATTTGAATTACTAATGCCACATTCACTTAATCCTTTCAGGTACCAGTGCTTTAAGTCTGCTTGGATGTATGAAGTTTTCCACACAGGGTTTTCCTTTCCTACTAACTATACTACCCTCAAGACTGTTCTACAGGTGTATGATAAAGAAGTGCAATGGACTCTGGGAGCCATTTTGTATCGCACCAGATTCCTGCCACTGAGGTAATAAGACCACGCTTGCTTATTTTTGTATTTTCCCTTATTGAAACTTCTTGGTGTTCATTCTAAAGAACATGTGTATATTTTACAAACTGTAGTTTTAGGTTCCATGACTTAACCAAAGCAAATAGCCTTTTAACTTCATTCTAGCTGTGCAACTATTTACTGTACAATTGCTGGGCTTCAGAGCTGAGTTTGGACAGTGCTTGAGGCAGGACAAGTCAGTCTACTAAGTGGCTGCTGGTTCTAGAATTTTATCTAGAAAGAATTCTAAGAACATTTAAGTAATGGAGTCTTAACCTTTGTTTTATTGGTCAGCATAGGTATTTGCAGTTTAAAGTACCAAGCAACATGGCCGCTTTCGTGTAGGGATAAACAAAAATGACAAGTAACACCAAAAAAAAAATCAAACTCGCCATTTGAAATAGGATGACTGTTATTCAAATACAGCCCTTGTAAAAATGTTATCTTTAAAACTGAATTCATAAATTGTATTGCTTTAAATTGTATGTTTACTGATAGCAGCCATGTTGTTAAACAAACCTGTCCCAGTCCCTTTGTTTTATATAGTGCTTTACATAAAGCACATAGAGAAAGTGTGCCCGAAAGCCCAATTTTTTTTTAAGCTAAAAAGCTGAATATCTTACTTTCTATACACAGTCTATCATTTTTGAAAACACAGGTTGAATATAAATGCATGTGAGGCATTTTCAGATTTTTGTGTTACTGTTACACTAATCCCTGAATAGCATGCATCTTTCATTTATTAGAAGGAATTGTTTGCTTAAATGATCCCTGCCCAGGGACTTAGCCTTACAGATACATGCTGATAAATTATCTTTCCAAACACTTGGTGCTTCCCAATTCCCCTTTCTTACCATAGACAATAAGCAGTTGTTTATTTTTTTTCACATCAGCAAAATGCCTCTAGCAAGCCCCTCTGGAAATTGCTGTGAAATTCGGCTGTAGGCATTTTTTTCACGTGACTCTGCCCTTAGAACATGCACAGATCTCTGGTTCCCATCTATTTGACTATGATTAAGCGCTATTCAGCGTGAGACCCATTAGTGCTGGTATGCTCCCTTGATTATTTTTGGAGCCATTTTTAAATATTACAATAAAGGTGGATTTTATTAGCTGGAGTGCCGGAGGATTCTTTTTTGCTGATCTTCCAGTCTATTTAGCCAATAACTTGCATAGCAGCCCAACTAGTGGGGGCTTTTTATAAGCAGGGAAAGAAGCTGCAAGTGCACATATATACTAAATGATTTGGCGACATATATCCCTACAGGGGTAGTCTCTGAGCTGGGCTTGAACACTTCTAATTGTAATTTTTAGCATATCTGTCCTTGATTTACATTTGCTCTGGCAACCGTAATGTATTGTGCCGTAGCTGTAAAGGAGGAAGCGTTTACACAAATTGTTTTGAATATTGGTGTTTCTGGGGATAAACTGTTAAAAGGGGATTAAAATGCAATTATGTCCTACCCTTTTCTGACTGAATACCATCCTGCCCATAGGGATATCCAGCAAGAACATTTTCGAGGCAACCATCCACACTGGAGAGGGGCATCATTTGTGTACAATCACTACTTGTTTCTGGTTTGCTTCCTAATTGTCCTGCTGTCTATTCTGCTTTACCTGCTGAGACTTCGCCGCATTCACCGCCGCATGCAGCGCAACACCTCTTCCTCTGCACTGTGGACAGAACAAGGACTTCAGTCCCCTGGGCTCTCTAATGTCCTATGAGAACTTTCAACACCCTGAGCACTTTAAAAGTCTTCAGCTACTCGCAAAGCCTATAATAATGGCACAGTAGCTCACTTTGATGTCTAAGTGGCCTGACTTGTATGTTATAGTGAAGCAGTCACTCTTCACTAGCCTCTATAGAAGAGTCCTACAAAGCCATGTTTTTAGCCTCAGGATCCCCCGTTATCCCACCACAAAGAGGGAGACTGCAACCTTCCAACAGACTGGAAGGTAGGATTGTGCAATTTTTAGTGTATCTTGCATATGGAAAAAAAAAGGACATTCCTTGCATTCAGTATGATGATTATTGAATTCTCTTCTCAAAGAGGGCAACATAATTAGTCACTCAGGTTGTTTCAGAGTTCTGAAAGAGTACTCTGAGCCATTTACTGGCTGTAAGATACATTTTTTGTTTTATTGTAGTCAGAAAGGTTGGTTTAATCAAAGTTGGAATGGTTACTTCACTGATTAGAATTGAATAAGCCACCTCGCCTTTGGCCATCTGCAGAGTCTACTCCATTTACAGCAAATGCTTTAGTACTTTGGGTCATCAGACTCCTTTTCCTTGGCTGGGCCATAGCGAAAATAATTGTCTCCAGCACTCCACCCTCTTTAATGGTCAAGTTGTTTTGTTTTAGAGGGGATTTCAGCAATGCTTAATCATGTTACATTTCATATATGTTGGTTTTTTTCAATAATTGGTAGTGGACTTAAATGAACCGGTTGTGTGACCGTTGCCGACTGGAGAGGAAGTTTAGGCCTTTTACAAGGACATTTAGAACATATCATTTTTACTGTTAGAGAGTGTGATGTAGTAGCCGGGAAATGAAATCTGAATCTGTGCAGCTAAACTTTTAAATGGACTGATAACTATCGTTGTGTGTTGGCTGACATATATTGTCTCTGTTCGGGTAAGGCGTCTGTGTCCGTTTTGCTGAATATTTTCATTCAGCAATTCTGGGTAATTTTTAACAGATAAAAACAATGTCTCCTATAAAAGCCCCATTTGTCAGAGTATAAAGTAGAGACAAAGAAATGGTAGTGTAAAAACTCACTTTAAGGTACTTAGCCAAGTACATTTACTGTCTGTAAGGTTCACTTAAAAAGTCTTTTCATGTAGTCTCTGGACTAAATAATAAAACCATTCAGATGAAAAATAAAATTGATCCAGGTATGGATCCCAGATTTGCCATTGCCTGTCCATCTGACTGCTGGAGATTTCCATAATTGATTTGCATATGGAAATTTCCAGATTTCTTTATTTTGTTCTGAATGTTACATCTAGATCAGTGGTTCTCAACCTTTTTATTGACGCAACATCTTTAGTACAATTCCCTGTGATTTGGCGACTCCCATTCATTAATTATTATTGGGTGACTCCATTCAAACCCTATATTTCCAATGGTCTTACGCGACCCCTGGCAAATCATCATTCGACCCCCAATGGGGTCCCGACCCACAGGTTGAGAACCACTGATCTAGACGGTGACGACTGGAATATATGGAGTAAACTGCTGATACTTGCACATGTACACAAACAATAGGGGCTTACTGTTTTATGCAAAAAGTCACAACGCTTTTTGTCACTGTAGCAATTCAGTCACCCACATTTTGTATGCGTTAGCATGTCATGTGACACTGCTCTTTAAACTGTTTAAAATTGGCCTTTTTTTTTATTTATTTCGTTTAGCTATTACCTCCAGAATTTCCTGTCTGCTTCTGTGTACCAGTGGCCCCAGCATGCTCGGTAAAATCCCTGCTGCATTTCTTACAACTAGCTTTTTAATAAAAGAAAAAAAAAAAACATTTACATTTTTTTTCCCCGTTAACAAACCACAACATTTACAAAAGCTTGTTTTTATACCACTGTGGCAGTTGTAGCAATTGTATCAGATTGTAAATGTTAGTAAAACTTTACCCTCAATGCAGGCTTCCAAATGAGTAGATAATAGCCACATAGTAGAAATGCAGTAGGCAGCGTGACTGTCCAACGCAGGTAGTAGGTACATATGCTAGATTATAAAATTCTGTTCATTCAAATTCATTGTTAAACATCTGCAATCAAGTACATGTCTATGGCTGTGCTTTCACTTCATTTTTACTGTGGTAGCCACGTACATTTACCGTGGTCTGTTCTTAATGAAGACCACGCTTCATTCCAGAGGGTTTGTTTCTATAGCATAAAGCAGTTGCGGATGAGAACAGACTTTAAATAATGCTGTTTAACAGTTCTGCTTAAATAACTAAGGACGTCATCCATACCAAATATTTTTTTTTCCCCACAATTCGCATAGGACGGAGAGACAGAGGAAAATTTACTGATACATTGACATGGTGGTATTACATCTGCTTTAGTATGTTTGGATAACATCACTTTGAATAGAAGCAGTGGTATGTACAGCAAACTAGCATGAAGGACTTGGTAGGACACTAGGTACTGTTACTTTAAAGGGAAAATATTACTCATATTCTAAGAATGATTTACCTTTTGTCTTATTTTTATCAATGTTTAGCATAACCTATGGGCATTTGTAATTATATGAGTTGCCATGTCACTCATAGACCTGGGGAAAACAGGGCCCAGAGAAGTCAAAAATTCTGAACCAACAGTATAATGCCCCTTTAAATGAAAATAATATTGGACTGTGAACCCTTCTTATAAATAGATTGTATTTTCCCATTTAAGTACCAAAAATGTTGTTGTCAGTTGTACTGTATGAAACTTAGATTAAAACCGAATTGTAAGGTTATATTTAATGAAGAAATAAATATATGTAATTATAATAAAAAAGGATATGAGGTTCTGTTTTTAAACAAAAATGTGAATAAACACTTTATTATTGTTTGAAACGGATTTCTGCTTAATCATGCAATGGTTATGGAATGGATGTATAGAAAGGTTAGTCGGCTGTTGCTGAACTACAAGTCCCATCATCCTGTTACAAAAGTTTGTGTTCGTATAATACCCATATGATTGGTTTGAATGATTTTGTGTTATTTATTCTGTCATGTAAATCGGATTTAGGGGGTTATTCTCTAATGTCCGAATTATAGTGTAAAGGTCCAAATTCGCCAGCTAAAGACAGTCGCAATCAACTGCTACTGTCGCAGTCGTAACTTTACAATGAGAATTTTGTCGCAGTCGCGACTTTACAAAGGAAATGTCAAAGCTGGAATTTTAAAAAAATTGTCGCGGTTGCGACTTTATAATGGGAGAATTGTTGCGGTCGTGACTTTATAATGGGAATCCGCTGTCTGCGAATTCGACAGTCGAATTCCCACTTTAGAGAATAACCCCCTTAATTGTAAAAAAAAAAACCTCTTATTTTTGCATTGATTCATTTTATGGCAGAATGAAAATGCTGGAGACGAAGGCTGATGTCTGAATTCGGTTGGAAAAAACAAATTCCAGCTGTGAAAAAGCTGGAGAATGTTAAATGAAAGCCAACATTTGCAACAAATTGTCTACCCTTAAACTGTACAAACCCTTTGCTCTTGCCTGCTCAAGCTTTCCAGGCATAGTCCACACTACTTCCTGTTGTGTTCCTTAAGGAACAACAAAAAATGTTTTTGTTTGGATTGGCTTGGCAGTTATTTAAACACGGCACTTGAAAAAAAAAAGTTATCTTTGCTGAATTCATGAATATTATTGCCTTCTGTCTCTTTTTATATTTACTGATAACAACTGTGTGTTGGTAAACAGACCTCACACAGTCCCATTATTTTTCTATGGTGCTTCACATAAAGCATATACAGGTGTACCCTTAAGCCTGATTTTTTTAATACTAATATCTTACTTTCCATACACAATCATTTTGGAAGCACAGATTGAATGTATAGTAACTATAAGTGCATTTGAGGCATTTTCATTTTTGGTGTTGCTGCTACTCCCTATTCACTAATGGCAGATTCACTTAGAGAAGACGCAATTGACGCCGGACCCTATTTAATGCATAGTGCAGCGTAGTCATTCAAACAGTGGTAGGATGTGTAGTTATACAAATTCAGTGGAATTACGTCATCCTCACAATGTGCCACTAACTGTATATAAGTGAATATTACATCCCTTTCCATGTCTCCCTGTCCCTAGTTCATCCTCACAATGT
>JAKJJM010007001.1:0-12806 GCA_021901965.1 Pipa carvalhoi
CTGCCTGATTTCCGCCTGCCCCAACCTTTTGCTATGTTTAACGGCTCTGAACCTGTGCCGCCTGCCAAGACCTTAGCTATTTCCCAGACCGCTCTATTTACTTATACTCTCCTATTGCTACCTGTGGACAGCAGCCCTAGGGTTCGTGACCTAGACGTAGTACCGCCGCAAAGTCCAAGCCTCCTTGCAGTGGGATAGGGTGAAGACTGGGTGCGTCTTAGATTCCACGCTCTAAGGTCTGCTAGAGCCAAGTCCGCTGTGGTATTGCTGTCACCTTCTTATCCTACTATTTACTCCGTGATAACCCTGACAGTGGCAATATGATACACTGGACAAAAGACCTTATTGACAAAAGCTCAAATATATGCATAAAGCTCTGAATTCACATCTAATCTATTCCAATCTCTTTCCCATGTGTGAATATGCAAAAAATTTGGGCGACTACAGTAGTTGTGATTTTACGGGGCACTTTACATTACTTTGTGTGCACATGTACAGGTACCAGTACTTCAACTATTGAGTAAGCGGCGGATTGTGTGGAAGGAGCGAATGCAATTAGGTGTACTGCTCCGAATTCACCCATTTGACTTTGCCACATCAGAGTAGTGAATTGGGGAGGCTGATGACAGGGCTCCACATTCTGGGGGTTATTCTGTAAATTGAGAATTTGACTGTCGAATTCACAAACAGCGGATTCCCATAGTAAATCCGCAATTGCGACAATTTTTTAAAGTTCCAGCTTTGATATTTCTTTTGTAAAGTCACGTCCATGACAATATTCTCATTAGAAAGTTGCGACTGTGACAGTAGCAGTCTATTGCGACTGTCTTTAGCTGGCGAATTCGCACCTTTACACTACAATTCAGACTTTAGAGAATAACCCCCTGTATCTGAAGTAGAGTTTTGTACATTTTTGCCATTGTATATTTCCAGACTGCGCACAGTTCAGTCCCTAGTGCAATTTTTCACAAGGTTTGAAAAAGAATAAAAATCTTTAAACTTTCAGAATAATTGGAAGCGGTGTTATGATGCCCTGTTTTAGTTAAATCATTGTTGCAACTAACTGATAGTGTTTTTAGAAATATCAATATGAAACTATTATCTGTTAGACATGGTAGAAACTCATTTCAACAGATATTTACTATTTTTGACAACTGAACACAGTCTTTCCACCCACAACAAAATGCATCCCCATTGAAGTCAATGGGGGAAACTTATCAAAGTTGAAAAGGTTTTTTTTTGATGGCCTAATGCTGGAGAAACAGTGTTTATTTGATTATGCCAATATTGCCTATTTAGAAATGCTGTTCTTGCCATGTAGAAAATCACTTTTTTATCCATTTTGTTTATATGGAAAAGTTGTTTTCGATCCTGTAAAAATCAGCAACGAGCTTGATAAATATCCCCTGCATCAATATGGGCAAGGGTTGCAGTGGGTTTTATTATTATGTTTTATTGGGGTTAGATTGAGGCAAAATGTCAGTTGTGGCCTTACTCTAAGAGCTAAATAGAGATAACCCAGGTCTAAGACTGGTTTTATCATGGAAGCTATGATATTCAGTAAAATATACCCACTTTTTCAGTAAAGGTTTTGAGTAGTATAAATAGCCATAATATAAAAATGTGTGTGAAATTTATTTTCTATAATGTTAAACAGTTAGTGCTTTTTACACAATAATGGGGGTGGGGGTATTGACAAAGTAGCTGTCACAGGAGAGTCGGGGCAGGGGAAGAGAGGAGGGCATACTGGGACATCGCACACCCCTCCAGCAGCATATACAGTGCCCGAGGCCTATGCTGCCAACCTTTAATCCTGGCCCTACTGATATCAGTAACGATAAGAACAGACAGAAAGCAATAAAATTCATGATTTTAACTTCAAAGCACAGGAGACTGGATGACCACCAGCACCTAAATTAAATATAAATGGAATTAATCATTTTACCCTTAAACTATAGATACAAAAATGAACTAAGAGTCTGCCACTGAAATAATATTATTTAAAAAAATGGTAATTTGACAAAATGTCCTTAATAACCTATTATGGGAAAAACAGATAATGGTAATATACAGCAGCAAACACTGTGAAAGGGGTAGTTTGTTTAAAAAAAAATTACAAATACATCATATAGTACATTTGTTACTCTATTGCCCCTGCATTAATCTCCTTTTTTCTTATGGATATTGTTTTTCCTTGTTTCATGTCTGTTTGTAGTGTAAGCTAGGAAGTGAATTTCTGGGTAGAGTTTGAATGATGAAATATAGCATTCAGACTATAACAAAATGAGAGCTATTGTTAATGTTAGGGTCTTTGGCCATGTCACATCAATAATAAGAAATGTGCTAAGTGCTCCTAATATAAAACTATTGGATTTCATGTTTCATTTTAATGATGTTTTTACTGAGATATTCTCAATGGTCCTTCTAGATATTTCCTAAGTTCTTCAATATTGAATTAACACAATTTTAATGTCAACTGTCAATGGCTTCAAAAATTATATTATCTGTCATGTGGACAGCACTTAGCACTGCAGCTTACATCAACCTAATACAATTATTAAATGTAACACCTTATAGCAAATATTGCACAGAGCAAGAAATAAAAAAAGAGAGGAAAGATGGAGTTCATTTTTTAACACAAGTGGATCATACCTTCAAGGCAGTAACAGTTGTTTAATGATCACCTTATTTGACTAGGGTCACGGCTGTTTTTCCACTGAGTTGGAAAAATAGTACCCATTGTTTCCTGTTGGATAATCCACACAGGTTATTTTGTTTTACACCATAGACAATGATGAGCTTAATTAAAAACAGTTCAGCTGAAAAACAGCTAGTGGGACCCTGTCCCAAGAGACTAATGTATTGGCTCTCCCAGTGCCTACTGGGATATCTACCGTGAGCCTTCTTTATTTCTAGAAGCAAGTTATAGACTGTGGTTGTTTCTTCTCTTGCCCCACTTATTTGTATGCCCATAATGTCAGATTTTTTTGCAGTTATTGCAAATTAGGAACTTCTCTATTGAAGTTATTAATGGTAAACACATTTCCTTTGTTGTGCAAGAATCTAACACAGCAATCACGTTTTAGCTTTAAAGGGCAAGTAAAGCTTCAGAAAAACTTAGGCTAAACATGACGTGCCTTATTACAACAGCTCATAAGTGCACCAGCCCAACAACAAGTGAATACTGATGCCTGTAAAGTTGCCACTGGAGGTAGACATCTTAATTCCCTCCTTCTTTGGCCAGCGGCTCTGCACATGCTCAGTCTGTACTTATCAGGGACTGGGGAAAAATAGTTTGACTTAAAAATATATTGTCACAACTGGTAAATAAATCTGCACTATGGGATTTGGATTGCACATAAGAAAGCTGCAGGTTCATATGATGTATTCAGCTGAAATTAACCATACCCCTCCCCCACACTGCAGAGCTTGTTACTAATGGGCTCTGAGACTGCACTATACACTGCAATGCAATAAGATAATATCTTATTAGAACTGCATTATGCCTATTTTATACATATTAGTTTTAAAAGCATGGTTTTACCAGATCATCCATTTATCAGTGAAAAAACTATAAAACATACAAGCTGTATGGGTAATTAGTAGTTTATTTATCTTCATAAAACATGGTTATCTGCAATAATCAGCTCCATCTCCACACTTAGGAGGTTAGTCATCAAAGTGCGAAGAGTCATGTAGATGTGTGAATCTGTGTCTATTCACCTCTTTCACAACTTTGTGTATTCAGCAAACTCTATGATGTGGAGATCGTTATCAATAAATATCAATCTGTTAACAGGAGGAAACTTGCAATGCTTTTCTATGAGGGTTCCTTCCATCACAGATCGTTATCAATAACTCTTTTCAATGGGGAAATATTTTGGACTTTGGCTAAATGACAGGACCAACTCCATAGGGAATAATGGGTATTTGCCAGCCTGAGGATGGAGAATTCTTTCGGGGGATAAAATGGTTTTTGAAGAGCTTAGCAAATTGGAGAACACAGCGATATCGTTAAATATAGGCTGTTTCTCCTACATTTACTAGTCGAAAAAGGTGTTCAACTTCAGTAAATGTGCCCCTTGGTGTTCTAATTCTTGCAACAAATGGATTGCAATCTACTTAAAGCACAGACCAGCATAACATAGATAGCTGTATGCTTTTAGCCTCACCTCAGTATACAATGTGAAATGAATGAACTTTTCTACATTTTTGTTGCAGGGGTAGAGAAAGGTGTCGTCATTTTCTTATAAACCAATTGCCAAATGGACAGTTGGTAGTATCAGGTGACTCAAAGTCACATGAAAGCCTGCCTGCACTTATAAATCACTACCAGATCACACCAATCTGTCCGTTCGGAGAGAAACTAACAAGGTCTTACATTAAGGTACAAAAGTTTTTCGGTATATGATAAATATGTTATTTTTGCATCTGTATAATTAATATTCTCTAAGTTGTTCCCTTCCACTGGTGCTTATCCTTTGCGGGAAAGGCACTGGGACCCCCCTGTTGCAGCAGAGGCAACAGGCGCAAATGTTGTGATCAGTAGGAGGGGTTGCATCTGTCAAGGCAGAGCGGCTGGGCCCCCTGGGGGCTTGGGTCTGGTTGCAACCACGATGGTTACAACACCTACAGTATAGAATCTATGTACTGTCTTACAGAGATGGATTCATGTGACCTTGGCTTTGTCCCATTGTCAGTGAACAATATAAAGACAACCCAGTTGAAAAAATTAAATGTTGCCAGTTGATTGAATAAGGAAGAAATAGGGAAACAGGGAGTGAGCACCCAATGGTAATCCTCTCATTGCCACTATTTATTTGTGCCCGAGCAAGGGCCAGAAGTAATAAAGTTCACCATTAGTGGTCTACATGGGGCAGTATTGCTAGAGTCCAGTTGGCTCAGTAATCCAAATAGAGCCAAATCAACCGATCACCCAAAGATGACTTCCTATGTGACTCAAAGTACCACCAAAAATTGTATCCAGTCTAACAAATGGTTTAATTTAATGACCTGTGACATTTCTAATAGCAGCCCTGGGACTCCTGACTACTGCATAGCGCATCTGGTTCTCTGGGTACTGCACAATGCAATTAAGGGTTACTGGACAATGCAACAAGGAATTTGCAGAGAAACTGAGGTGCATGTTTTTTTAGGGGGGCTTCTGTTTGTCAGGTTGTGGGGGTCCCATGGTTTCTGATTTCAGTCTTGGCAGTGCTGCTAAGGATCTGACTCAAAGTAACTTGAAATGAATTGACTGGAGTAAAGAATTCTATTGATTTTAACCTAAAGAGACCATAGGTGCACAGTTGGGAATCAAGACCTTCATTATATTTCAGTATTGTAAGCATTGTAATGTATTTTCTGTAGCAGCAATCAGCAAAGGCTTAAAGGCACTCCTAATACCAATAAAATGACCAAAACAACAGGGCATGTTAGCAAAAAGTAGAGAGAAAGTGAGACCTTTATAAAATGACTTTTTGCCTGAAAGACAGCACAATAACAATAAAAAAGAAAGTAAACAGAATAACTATTTGCTTTGCAGTTCTCAGATTATAACACATATGATGTGATTGAGCCAGGGTGCCAGCCTAAACAAGGGCAGAATAAAAAAGAGAAGGATCTCTCAAATGTTACTCGTGAAGATGTCAAACCTAAAGAACCCCATTCCAAAAACAGGACAGGAGGCAACCAGAAAAGAAATGGTGGCCCCTCTACACAGGTATGTCAATGTGTGTTACCTTCTGCCCTAGATCTTGGGCCAATACCAGATAGCAGGCAGTGCATAATTCAACAAGGAGTCAGATTTGGTAGTTAGGGCTAGAGTGGCCAGAGTCCTTTCCCCCCAGCCCAGCATCCTGACTGAATTCACTGTGTTGGGTGCTGTTAATTACTGTACTGCTGCACTGTGAGTGCACTGCTCCTATCTTTCTGTTATTATTAATAAACCTTCCCTGTACACTTTAAGAATCTATGGCATCCAGTTGTCTATCTGTCCACTATTACCCATAACATTAGGAAGGTGACCATCTGGGAACTGGGAATCATAGAGTATAAGCTTTGTGCTACTGCAGTACCTTTCTGGAGATCCACATGATATGCTGTGAGTGGTAGGTTACCAATAGCATTAATGGAGATGCAAAAGTTCTGTGTGTAATGCATTTCATTGTAACACACAAGCTTTTTCTTTTTTTATTTATCACACTTAAGAAGTTGCCATTTGTTTTATTTTTCTTAGTTACAGTGAAAGAAACTTCTGCTCTACTTCATTCATATTATAATATTGTCATTGACTATCATTGTAAACTAATAATACCCATACTAACCTATGCTAACTGACAGTACACTTCAGTGAAATTCACTTTGGGAGGCAAATTCATACCCTGATAAATATGTCTCATCAACTCTGGTCTCATTTGCCAGTGATTAGACTTAGCCCATAAGCAGGGAATATCAGCTGTGGGAGTGCTTGATATTTACCTAGTTTTCTATTGCTCAGTTATATATCTATAGATATGATATATAGAGGTTATTTTGTGATAAGATATATGCAAATAGGTTGATGTGTAATCTAGTGATTACTATTCAGTTGCTCTCTAAACTGCAGTTTTTAAATTCCAGCAACATCCAACATTATTGGCTTTAATATGGTGTATGTGCCTCCCCATAATATTTATCACAGTTGCCATACTCTCTCCACATCTCCAGCCAATTTTTTGTGCAGCCCTATAGCTTTCAACTCCCCACTCTGGTTACAGGGTCTGCAAGGCCTAGCTTTAAGCCACAGGCTAGCACTTGTACTTAGGTTGCTGGGAGCTCAGTTACAGACTGAAAATAACTGACATAACTGTCACAACTGTAATGTTCTATTCTAGGACTTGGCACCACCTCTACCTGAAAGAAACATTCATCGGTTTAACAAATTACATGAAGATGGAGATGATGCAGATGTCTATTACAGGCAAAAAAAATACACCGAGGAGAATAAAGGGTCGATGGAGGTCACAAGAGGCCACAAGCAAGGGATGGGCCCATCTAGTGGGATATCAGAAACAGAAAAACATCATCTTATTTATTCTAAAATTACTAAAGATGGTGTCACCTGTTCTTTAACCAAAGAGATGCAGGCTAATCAAAAGAACATTGTGAACACCGATGAGACAGATGTTCTTTATTCCGAGGTTAAGTTAAATACAAAATTGCCCCAAAAAATGGAGCACCTACAGAACTTCTCTCAATCAACATCTACAAGTCAAGAGGCAATTAAAATGACATTAGACAAAATGTCACCTGTGACTTCCATGCTGTCTACTAACCTAAGTACACATTCAGAGTATGAAGTCTTGGAGTTCAACTTTGCAACATCCATTCAGTGTACTGACAGGTTTAAAATGCTAAACAGTAACATTCTGAATGGTTTAATAAGTCATGAAAGGGTTGACAGCTTATATTCAAATTGTTTAGATCCTGAATCAGAGAATACATATGAACAGATCCCTTTAACTGGAGTCAAATCCATCAATTTTTCAGATAAATGCAAAAGTTCACCCAATACTCAAGTGTCCACTCGAACATCCAAAGGGAACATAAATGAAGATATCTATGAAAAAGTACCAGTTTCTAGTTCATTACAAATTCACACGTATGATACAGTTGAGAGGGGAGTTTCAAAGCAAGTTGTAAAAAAGCAGACCACAGCAAATAAGGTATGTGTTTTTTAACCCCTTCCCTGATATGCTGACATACGCTCTACACAGCCTTAAAATAAACTAATCATTAGAAACTGCAAAACAGCTATAATCACATTTTATAGAAGGGTATACAAGGTTCCCCCTTGTATCACAGGTTATTGGCTTAATTGGACACACCAGTGATACCCTAAAGTGAAAAAATATGGAATTTATTGCAATGTTTCAGTCTTCTCTTTATAAAGGAATCCCCTTGTTGCTATTGAGCTTTTTAGAGGAAGATGTATTGGATTAATTCTTAGACAGAAAATTTTCTTCAGGAGCAGTAAAGGTCAGCTTAATTTCCAGGTCTACAGGACCTCATAAGTACCTTCATTCTAAGCAGAGAAGATGCTACAAAATACAGAGCAATGGTATAAGGTGTGATATCATAGTGATTCCTAGTAAATTGGCCACACTACCTGTATACGTAACTTCAGTTGGAACGTCTATTTTTTACATGTGAAAGAATTAGTGGCTATACACTGCTATAGACCTCCAGTGCAAAATCTGCAATTATTCTCCCTAAAGCCATCATTTTGCAGGAAACTACCTGTTTACAGTAGTTGGATGGCAGTTCTGGGCCCATTCCTTCCACGGTTCCAGTAGCACCTGCCTCCCCTGCCTATATGGTACTTATACCCTTGCTAAAAATGATTCAATATGCTGTTAAGTTTTAATTCTGATCTAGATAAATGATCTTATTTTAGACTTTGTAATAACATTCCAATGTTTATTTGCAGAATGAAAAACAGAGAAGAATTTTTTTCCCTGAAAAAAAGAAATAATAGCTTTCAGTAAACAGATAAATACCTAGATCGCTACATGATTTCAAATGATATCAAACTGCTTTTCTTTGGCTAAACAGATGTCTATGTGAGAGTGCAGTTTTATGCCTAAAAGTCTATCAGAATTGGATCATATTAAATATCATTTATTTATACTGTGCCACTAAAGAAACCAGTGTAAACAAGAAATGAAAGAACAAAGCCTAAAGTGGATCGGAGTCCAGCACTTCTACTGTTATCAAGGAACTACTATATGCGATTGGTGGCATAGAAACATTATGGGACATATTTATCAAAATGCTTTTTGGTCCAGTTCTTCCATGGAATGATTATTGCATGTTTTGAAGATTTTGATGGCTTATCAATTGTTCTTCATTATTGCCCCTTTTTTGCTGTGAATTTTCATGAATTTGGTCACAAATTATTAATTGTTATGCATTTCGGTATTGGTTTAGTAAAAACAGTATAAATGATTGATTTCAACAAAAGCTGTTCAGCACTGCTCACATGGCATTAATCATTAATTTCTTTGGGACAGCTGAGCCACAAAAACTGCAAAATTGTAACAAAAACCAGTGAAAAGTAGCAAAAAAAGTATTGAAATATTTGATATAGGCATTTATTATCATTGTTTTACCTCATCATACATCAGTTTCTAATGGGATAATGGAAAAAAATTGCAGTCAAAGCAAATTATATCGGGTTAAATTGTGATCTCACCCACTGATGTTTATGGCCATATGACAATAATGAAAATGGTTTCTCCTCTAGTGTTTTTTTTTTTTTAAATTAAAGAATGTAAAGTTGGGTAAAGATCCAAATCACGTCCATTCAACACCAACTCTGCAGATTCAGCAAAACATGTTATTTTCTGTGATGTGATGAATTTGTGGTCAATTTGACACCTTACAACATTCTCATATTTACACATTTCTTTGCATGCACAATTTACCTATTTACCAAGTGTCAAAATCTGTCAAATTGGCAAATCGACTTTGCCAATAGGCAAAGTGACTACACCTGCCTATGCATGAAAAAGTGTTCAATGCTGTTCGCTTCTTCACCAAGAAAATACACTGTTTAGTGAATAAGGAATAGTGAATTTTCATCTGTTGGAGTGAAGGGACACAAAATTATTTGCATTCAGTACAGCTGTCAAATTCACACTTTGATAAATATGGCCCTAAATGCCCCCTGTACCTTCTTCACTGTGATGCATTCACCTCGGGGTCAGCCATCCCACCTTAGGGCATATGTATCAAAGTGTGAATTGTTCTGTAAATGCATAATTTTGCAACACACATTTTGTCAACTTCACACATTCAGCAAAGATGTTTATTTTTGAAGTCTGTGTAACTACCTTGCATCTAATCGCCACAAATTTATGGATAATTAGACTATTCATCATGTGTCAAAGTGACAATTCACCAAGGCATACTGACAATAATGTGTGGATTTGACTTCACCAAATGAAAGTGGCAAACTTGGTAGCTTAAGGCAGGGCTCCTGTTAGTAATCTGATAACATTTCACTAAAAAGGCTTGAAAAATTTGTCATGCTTTTGAAATGAATGGAGAAACAATTGCTGCAATTTAGGCAACTATTCTTTAGAATCAATTCCAGTGACCAGCAAAATGGTGAAATTGCCCTTTTCCAAGATCATTCATGCATATTGCTAGTATGCTGTCATTGATGTAGAAAAAGATAGTTATGGTGGCATTGTCTACTTGTGAAGATGACATATTTCTTCAGTGCATCAGTGCTCAGAAATTACTACACCACCATTCACTGTACTGTAATGACAATATGCTATATAGTGCATATGAACAAATTACTTTTTTACACTATAGGTGAACAGATGCAAATTCATTTGGCCATGCAATTTTTTTAATAAATAATCCCCTTTGGAGGTTATTGATCAAAGCGACAATCTAACTGTCAAAGTGAATTCTTATCACTTTGGGTTGCTATGCCCTGATTCTCTACTCCTTATTGACGAAACAGACAATTCCCACAGCAAATTCATGACTGCGTCAGTATTCCCATAGCGAATTTGTAACAGTGTCAGTAGCTGTGTATTGTTGAGTGTGTGACTGTCGTTAGCTGGTGAATTCGCAACACTGCAGAGTGTCTTGAATACCCGAATATGGGGAAGTGGCAAATTCACACCTTTTTACACAACAATTCAGACTTTAGTCAATAACCCCCTTAGTGTTTTAGCCCCATAAACTGCTCTAAAAGTAGTTCAACGCTAAAAATGAGCATATTTCAGTCAGATCACTAAAGGTCAGAGAAATTGAATAAATATTTTACATTAAAAAAGGAAAGGAGAATTGAACATTGGTTCCATCAGTTCCATAGTGCTGCGGTATACCATGTTCTGCACAGCTGTTCTAAAAGTGCTTCAGTGGATTTCATATATAGATTTAGCTGCTCTTTCTATCTCCATTTCTAGACATTATAAAATGTGACATTTGATGTTGGAATCTTGGCAACATTCATTTTTTAGGACAAATATTGGGATACCACTTTTTGTTAAACCTCCGGTAATTTTACAATTTAAGAAAAAAAAGATATGTCCTAAAAAGTTTAATTGATCAACAAATGAACAATAGGGATACTTTCCAAAAAGCCTCTACTGGAGACATAGTATGGCTATGAAAGGCACCATATCTGAAATGTATGTGAGACGTTAGAGAGCTATAAATCAGGAGTCCTTAGAAAGTCCATTTATTTATCATTTTGGAAGTTCCATCTCATCTTTAATGTGCCACTGAGTTGGGGTGAGTTTTCTTTCTAGGTCTGCAGTCAAACCCCATGTGGCCCTAAGCAGGACAGACTGTGGGGCCTTTGACAATATCAGATATTGCTTTTTTTCAGTGGCCTAGTAGTGACTAGGGCCAGTGCACTTGTACAAATTTGATGGCTTCATTGTGCTGTCACCCCTTTTTAGCCCTTAAAATGTTAA
Organism: Pipa carvalhoi; assembly: GCA_021901965.1. NCBI lineage: Eukaryota > Metazoa > Chordata > Amphibia > Anura > Pipidae > Pipa > Pipa carvalhoi. The sequence continues at coordinate 11,484 of JAKJJM010007001.1, forward strand.
TTTTTATTTAACAAATATCCAATTTGCCAGGAAGCCATTTTCTTTGTTTCTAAAATATGTTCAGAAGTGACAATAAACAATGACGAATCCCCTCTCTGAAAGGGGTTTTAGTTAGTCTCTATTACAGGCAGCAAAACATTTCTAGAATAACTGGAAATCTCACCCCATTTAAAGCATGTTTTCACACATGGACAGTGATAGGGGAGGCAAGCACTTCTATTTATTATCCAAAAACATCTTACAGATTACTCGTATGTTAGAGCACCAAACAATGTGTGTTGTCAAACCATCCTTTTCATTATGCTCCATGAAGCGGTGTTCCAACATGAACCATTTCCATCTTTGTTTAAAACAGAATTCAAATCTTATTTTCTTGTGAAAGCACAACCTCCTGTTAGTAACAAGCCCTTAAAAAGAATCCGTGATTCGGTTCCAAATCATTGATGCTAGACTATTATTCTTCAAATGAGAGAAATATTTCATTTAATTGGATGCAATTAGTAGAAAATCTGATACTAAAGATAGTGTTAAATAGCAGCTTCTTTGTTTTTGTGCAGGTCTACTTCTTGTTTACACATTTTGCAAGTAAGGCCTCTTATCGACTTCTCCCCCAGATTTAGATCCAAATACTTTTTTTTTGCATCAGTGTAGATATTCAAAGTCCGAGTGATATAAAAGATTGCATGGAAATGCACGATTACGTCTAAATTTCCCACGTCTGCAGATGGTGTGGCTTTGTTCATTTTTTGCATGGTTAGCAAGGTCAGGGCCTGGAGATGCCCAAGATTCAGCAGTTCTGAAAATGTAAAGTCTTCCACTTGACAAATCTTCATATTCTTATGTGAAACGTACTGCAAGTAAAGAGAAATGTAGATGCTATTAGACGTAGCAATATATGATGTGCAGAGCTTCCTGTTTAATATCTATTAAAGGGCTCCTCCGACCTTTGATTAAAAAACAAATCAATAAATATTTACTTACCAAAAACAAATATATAAAAAAATGCCTCATTTAGATGTGTTAAAAATGACTATTTTATCCCCAACATTGAAATCTTCACTACTCTGTTTCCCAAAGGTTTTGAAAAGAAGGTATGGTTCAGCGCAGTTTTAGTGCAGAATAATGGCCACTTTCTTACTAAAGCTCTTTCTCTCTCTCACTCCTTTTTCAGCAATTTGGTTAGAATCTTAAGCTAGGGAATTGAAAGACTCTCTCATTCTGGGCGGTATTTAAGAAAGTCGGAAAGACCGCTATAGGTCTTTACGACTTTCTTGCGGTCCCGATTTCCACATTATGGAAATCGGTATTTTTCGATTTCCATAA
>JAKJJM010007002.1:0-10361 GCA_021901965.1 Pipa carvalhoi
GTTTTGCTATGTTAAAAAACTGTTAATAAAGAGTGCTGTGGCCTTTTCAACCCAAAAAAGAAGAGTGTGTGTGTCATTTATCAAGGGTCTAAGGGTTAGATTGGAATACCTGGTCATCAGACCTTCGCTAGTCAAGTGAGCCAAAGCTGAACACTCTGAATTCACAAACAATTCAATCCAAGAGCAAGTTAGAAGCAAATGTCTCTGACTTTTTCCTTGAAGGTACATTATTACCCCCAAATCTTTCCTTTTTTTAAATAACTCTATTTAATTTCTGGCACATCTTTAAACATCATTGTACTATTTTTGTGATCAAAGATATGGAGCTTACATAAATGCTATTTAAATGTAGCATTTTCTTCCTCTTCACAGCTCTTAAGCTTTGTTCCAATAAGCTTACCAGATTGCATTAATGGAAACAATGATTTCTCTGCCATAAAGTAAGCCTGCACAGAGGTGGATGTAGTGCAGCTCTGACACAAAACTTTTTTACAAAGACTATTTTTCTTTTCCCAATTTTTAAATTTAAAACTTACATATTAGAAGGGGCAAGTAACTACTTTTTTAAAAAAACATAGCTTTTTAGATGATAATATTCTTTTAACAGTCCTCTATACCTACTTTATATATCCTAGAATACCATCAGTTTATTCTATTCCCCCACATTCATATTACAATTTATGGGAGAGATGTATATAGGATATACTCTATGTCTGCTACAATAAAACAATTGATTATTTTCTTTCTGTTTTGAATTTTTCTAGTCCATACATGACAACATGGCAAATATGTTTTATTTCATTTATAAATTTTACTTCATTTCATCCAATAATGAATGTTTTGTTGAAATATTAGGACTTCAGAAACTAAATATTGGTAAAGCACAGCTTCCGTAAAATAATTTATATTTTTCTTTATGTTGTGTTTCAGAGCAAAAGTGACATCTTGTGATCATTTTGTAAATTGCAACATTCAATTTTGTAACATGGAATGTTTGCTGATTTGACATGATATTGAGTCAAATGATTTTAGTTAAGACTTGATTAAAGCACATTAAAAAGAAATTTAAGAAATAAAAATGTGATTGCTTAAGAGACATTTAAATCTTTCTTTGTATACCACCTGCAATATACTACAATATTAAAGGAAATTTCTGGTCCTCCATTCAGTTGCCCAAGTATAATATATTATGACATCCTTTTCAAGTTAAACTGTAAAACACTTTTGGAAATTTGCTACGATATTGCTTTGAGTGGAGGCTTAATAGGGTTGCCAGCCTTCAGTAAATTTAATGACAATCAATAAATCTGAGGACAGATTTTCATGTGTCAGTAAGAAAAAAATGAAGATGAGTAAAAGCAAGTAGAAAATGACACTTTTCCTTAAACAATAAACATTGTGGTAATGCCTAGGTAAAAATATCTGCAAATCATGTGTATGTAATATATTATTTTTAGAAAAAATAAAGCATTAGTTTTATAGCTAATTTAAGTTACCATGTTGGCAATTGTGACACATGTTCTTTACACATATGCCAAATCACACAGGACATAAACATCAATAAATATATAATGCTGTTATCCCAACAGACCCTTAAACCTTACTGCGATGTTTGTGGGGACAGTAAACAATAACAGTATTAGTATGGGGGCACCCTGTGCAAAAGTAAAACAGGCCACCCTCCTTAGATTTCATGAATTTCTGTCTGGTCACTGCCGCAGCAATTGCTAATATCTTTTCCTGTGGTGGCAACTGGCACCAGTTTCACTGACTGATACCAATATGTCTGGTGCTCTCTTCTGTGTAGTGTCCTGTGTGACTGCACAGGTTGCACACCCCTAAGGCTGACCCTGGCTGCAAACATTAATGGATATATCAGGATAAAAGCACCCAACTAACAACAACACAATAAGAGTTTATTAAACATAAAAACCATATGAATCATGAAAATTAACAAAGGGGCAGGTGAAACAAATAATTTCAAGACAGCACATTCATTATCACAACACACAATATACTTCAGACAATATTTAACCCATTTCCCTCATACACCATTATGAACCCCATTGAAAAATCTGCACTGAACTAACCAATACCATAATTCTGCAGAAAATGTCCTATTCCAGCATTTTCATCATTCAGGGCTTCATTGTCAAAAGTCCAAATAGCTGCTTAGAGCTCTGAATTCATATCTATTCGCTACTTCCTCATGTTTGCTTATTGAATAAACTCTTGGAAGTGGTGAATACATGACCTATTCAGGCGTCTACAATAATCACAAACTTACGGAGCTCTTTGCATCTCTTTGCATGCAGGTGCACAGGTACTACTATTGACTAAGCAGAAAAATGTGTCGAAGGTGCGAATGCAACTAGCTGTACTGCCCTGAATTCACCTGTTTGACTTTACCATTTCAAAGTGTGACTAAGTAACAACCTGACCTAGACACAAGGTGACATAGAAATAGGTAGAATAGTGACAGAATACAGTTAGTGGGATATGAGGAGAATGACGTCACTTCCCTTCACTTGTCGAATCATAAAAATATAGACTTGGGTGCCCTGATAAAGTGACAATAAAAAGATAAATAATTCTCAAGGATGAAGTTTCTTGTAAAGTATGTCCTATTAACACATATGTACAAATGTACCACAGCTGACAGAGATTGCTGAGTCCAGTGTACAATAATATTTAGTATGTTTAGTAGGACCAGTACAAACCAGTACCTTACTGGGAGTAACTACTAATTAAAGATAACTGCCAAAAGGAACTATAGTAGGGTAGGAAAATGCTATATAAGATCTACTGTAAGCTACACAGTCAAATCCTATGGTCCTTAATAGTAAAATGATATGATGCTAATTATTGTCTCACGATCCAATGTTCTCAAAAACACATAGTGCTTCATTGATTAAAGTCTTAATAGCTGCTTAGAGCTCTGAATTCGTACCTATTCTCCACCTCCTCATGTTTGCTTATTGAGCAAACTCTTCAAAGTGGCGAATACGCAACCAATTCAGGCAACTCTACAAGTTAGGAACTTACATAGCTTTTCGCATCATTTTGCATGTGTGTACAGCTAATTCAACTATTGACTAAAATGCAGAGTGGAGCGAAGGTACAAATGCGACTAGGTGAACTGCTCCAAATTCACCTGTTTGACTTCGTCACTTCAGACTGGCGAATTGGGGGAATGATGGCAGGTTTTCAGTATTGCCTACGGCAACTATTCATTCAAATGTGACAATGCCGACTACAACTAAATGACAACATGACCTAGGAACACAGTGACATAGAAATAGATAGAATATTCACAGAATACAGTTAGTGGGATATGATGAGACTGACGTCACTGCCCTTCACTTGTCGAATTGGCCTAACTCTGCATGACTTCTCATCCTACTTCTATCTGACTGACTATGCCACACTACGAATCCAACAGCGACTGCCGTTGTCTGCCTGTTCAACAAGTGTATTCTCCGCTTAGTCAATAGTGAGACGTGAATTTGCGACTATTTTGGTGATGTGACTCGAATTGTAGCAAAGTGAATTCAACAGGTGAATTTGCACTTTAGTCAATGAAGCTCTTAGTGTGGAGAGGGACATACTGATATCTCTAGATGGGCTTTCATACAGAAAACCCAGCTGACTAACGGATAGGGTTCAGGCTCAACCATCTCTTCCCAGTAATAACTAATTGATTTTTTGGGGGGGAATACAACTCTGACTCCTATCATCATACTCACTCTACATGCAATAACATTTTGTTGTTTCATTGACTATGTCATTTTTGCTTAAACACATTAGACCTTTAAATATTTCTCACTAAATAGAAACAGGATTCAAAATTACACAAAGCATTGTGGGGAAAGTGTGATAGTCTATCTACTCAATATGATGTTTTAATTCAAAATGGAGCTAAATTTGTCCTGTAGGGTTAAATAATGTCACTAGATTAGCAAAAATTCTCCCGCTATCATGCTTTAACAGCACCTTCTGTTAAATAATGCTTTATTATCCATCTTGTGACAGAAGATGGTAATTGCAGTATTAAAAAATAGGAAATGGCAAAACTTAGCCAGCTAAAGAGAGCATTGTTTTGTTAAGGTCCCCAGCAGAAGCTATATAAGGCTGAGACTAGCAGAAAAGAGATGAGAAGGAGAATACATGTGTAACACTATAGTTAACCATTAACTCTGCATTAGCATTTCATACCCAGGCTAGCAACAACACAGACCTCAGGGGCAGACCTTGCTTATTTGATGGAGCGGTTCAGATTCAGTAAAACAGTATTTGATATTTGTGGTGCACTTATCCAATTAATAAAGTAACAGGTGCGCCAGTAGTTCTTTTGCATAGAACAGACACACAACATTTATTGAACAGGAAAAAAGTAAAGGCAAAGTAAAAAATAGTTTATTCAGCATTTGTTGTAATCAAATTCTCAATCATAACAGTTAGAGTTGGAAAACATACAGTCGCATAATTTCCCCCAGAAGAACCCCTTGATAGGTATATCAGCATGTGAGTACTGGGGGATTCCAGTAGCTCCCATTACTGGATGCACCTCTCAGAGTTTTCTTCTCCTTTAAGGCTAATCCCTGGTTCCTAAACCTACCACTGTGAATCTTAAAGCTGGGAGCTCTGAATTTGCATCTATTCGCCACTTTCACATGTTCTCTTATTGAGCAAACTCTGCGAAGTGGCAAATATGTGACCAATTTGGGTGACTACGATAGTCTCGATCTTATGGAGTTCTTCATATCATTTTGTGTGCGTGCGCACAGGTACTTCTACTATTGACTAAAATGCGGAGTGTGTCGAAGGTGGGAATGTGATTAGGTAAATTGCTCCGAATTCACCTGTTTGACTTTGACACTTCACACTGGCGAATTGGGGGTGTTGATGGCAGGGCAAAAGGCGACTATTCATTCAAAAGTGACAATGATGACTGAGACAAAATGACAACATGATCTGAAGACAAGGTGACATAGAAATAGATAAAATATTCACAGAATACAATTAGTGGGATATGGTGAGACTGACGTCACTTGTCGAATTTGCATCACTCCACATGACTTTTTATCCTACTTCTCTCCACCTGACTACGCCACACTACGCACGTGACAGCGTTCCCTCGTGTCCGCCTGTTCGACATGTGAATTCTCCACTTAGTCAATAGTGAGAAGTGAATTTGCAGCTATATTGGCAATGCAACTTGAATTGTAGTGAAGTGAATTTGACTAGTGAATTTGCACTTTAGTCAATGAGGCTCTTAGTTGCAAACAATTGTATCTGGCCACCTAACAAAGAGAAGGGGCAACTGAGAGAAGAGCTATGCAAGAGGCTGTAATATGGAGCTTCTAGGTAACATAATAAAAGTGATAGCCTGAATGTACCTGAAAAGTTTAAATAAGGCATGTAAAAAAAATGCTAATTATTTCTGTTTCTATTTTATAGAGAAAGGGCCTTTTTGATAGAGTTCAGTGACTTCCAGTGCAGCTTCTTTAACTGAAACTAACATAAGTTGGTAATGTAAGAGAGGAGTGCAGAAATAAATATTTGTGTGAGTGCACAAACTATGGGTAAGGTTACCTCAAAAGGTCAGTGGTGTCACATTAGCGGTATTTCTCAGAATTACCCACAGTAAAAGGAACAGTCAGGCTAAAGTAGGTACCAAGTGTTTGTGGCTAACATAAGGTAGGACTTAATACGACTTACTTAATGATTCCATGAAATAAGTTTTGTAATAAAAAGCAATTATGCAGTGTCAGACTGGCCACCATGACACAGAAAAATCTCCCGGTGGGCCCTTCTGGAGTTCCAAACTGCACCATTGTGACATATTTCTCATGGTAGTGCAAAGCAGGTAGAGGGGGTTTAAAGACTATAAAGAAGTAGGATACAATTAAATCATAGGTACTATAGAGGGGAATGAAGAGACAAGAAAATAATATTTTACTTAATGGGCCCTTGAGTTCTTGTTTTTTGGTGAACCCTTGATCTCTTGTCTCCTGGTGGACCTTTGATCTCTTTCTTCCTGGTGGGCTCCAGTACTCCAGTCTAACACTGAAACTATGAGGAAAGTATATTCAGTTTCACTCCATGGTTACAAATTGTCTTATTGTGTGCTAATGCATTTGTCTGCATGTAGCCCTTGTGTCTTAGGTGTATTTTTATTGTGTCTGAATATGTAGTGAGCAGAACCTGCGTTTCACCAACTGGCACCTCAGGAGCAGATATCGTCACAGGCCTTCCTCTGAGATGCTGTAACAAATCTGGTCGCTCAGTACACATAAAATGTAGGATGGTGCAAGGTGGTACATGTGTAGGAGACAATTTGCAAATACCTCTGTATTCCTGAATCTTCCCAGATCCTCTGCTTTCCAGATTAAAGTTCAATAATTCAGTCAGAAAGCGGATATGCTCTTTTCCAAAACAAACACACTTTTATTTCCACTTGCAGCAGCGATTTAGTAGCATAGTTCATTATATCACATTGAAATACATCCATAATTTTCATCACCCATTAGTGTGATTGCCTAATTCCTAAGGCCTCATGTTTGCTCAGCTTACATTGTATCATCTGCATGTGCTGCTTGACCTCCCATGGAACAGACTCTCTAACTTCCTGCTGCAAGGAAGATTTGTTCATCCTACAACTGGGATCCCTCCCACTTACTTATAATTCGTTTTTATTAAGGTATACTATGGGAATTGACATAAGGATGAATTGTTGGCAAGGTTAAATGGGAACCAACTCTGGGAGATAAATTCTACTGTATAATTTTTAAGGCCAAATATATAGTTATTTACATTTTTAGTAGTATAAACTCGTGTATACTGCACATTGAGCAGTTAATTATTGACTGAAGTGATTAACCTTGCACAATTCATTGGTTTTTGGAACCATTTTGTAAACACTTTTGCAGAGCAAAGAAGTTATGTCTGAAAGTGATTTTTTTATATTAGCATCCCTTTTATGAGAGATGTATTTCCAGCTGTTTTTCAAGAATCTCTTGACATTACCTGAAACTGTAACATCCCCATCTGTGTGATCAAGATTGTTTTACAGGGGCTGCAGAGAATTAAAGCACAGTTACAATTACAATTAGCTTGTTGTTGCTCCTGACATGAAGCATAAAACATAGTTATATATATTTCTATACTTATAAAAGTTGACTCTAAAAAGGTGAAACTAGTTTGAAAGAGGGATTGTGTCATATGTGCAATAAAGTGACCTTTCAATTGGTAACTGTGGACTTTGAAAACACCACAAAGCCTCTCTACTGTGTTAGGTTGCCAATAATCTGAAGAATATTTTCAGTTGGTTATACATTTACATGAAATGAGCAGGAATTTGGAACAAGCACTAGTCACTGTCACAGTGACCATTTTGGACACATTATGCACCATTTTACATTATGCATGCTAGTGTTTTTTGAATATACCGCCATGACTATGCAAAGATTTTTCAGTCAGTTTCTACTGGTAGTTACTTGGTCACCCTTCGACCATTCCCCCCAAATGTTGCCCAAAATCCTAATATGTGAAAGATAGGTAGAGTCAACTATATTCCTATATATTTCTATAAGTCTAACTCAGTATTACTTAATAGAATTAGATTAAAACCCAAAAGCACATAATCTCTAGTAAGTGATGATGGACAATATAATAATTATTAGCAAATGTCAAAAATTTCAGGTTTTTATAAAGTGGCATTTATCAATAACAATTTTAACTTCAGAATCTTCAGTATTGTCCCTGAAGGGACCCAGTGAATGTTAGTATACTTGGTTTCCCAAAGAACACTGGTAGAAAGAAGCCTATGACTGAAATGCCTCAGTTCCAGTATAATCACTTAGTCCATTTTATGACAGAAGGCAATGTAAAGGTAATTGTGGAAACAATCTGACATCAGTAAGAATGCTTTGTATACATATATACAGCAATACTGTATATACAATAGGGTAATAGGTACAAGTGGGTTAGTTAGCAACCAACAGCAACCAATCAAGGCATTTCAATATTTCAAGTAAACTAGATTTGCAAATGCTAATGTATGACTGGTATCCATGTTTTGGTACAACTGCCCCAAAATTGTCCATGATGATACATTCCCTGAAATGTTTTTTAATATTTTCCCTGTGTCTACATGTCTGGATCCTAAACACATATACAAACAAGTCCTGTATTAAGGCTTTAAGAGAGACAGGTAAGACATGTCATGTCATATGTCACCTAGGTGCTCCAACTGGACATGAACTAGTGCAAATAAGCTACCCATACATTTATTTTTTGTTAAATATATTTAACAATTTTACAAACAGGATATTATATTGAGTTTCATCATATAGTCCATCAAATAATGGCATATTTATGATTTATGTGTTTTTACTTATTTGTACTAGAATTAGTGGGGTATGGAAAGTATTAAAGAAGCACTATTCCCTCTGAATTAACATGCATAAAATATATGTCTATGCTGTTTAATGCATGCTTGTAACTGAGATAGTTTATAAATATTGCATACATTTTAGAAAACATTAATAGGGTATTACTGTAACATTTCCATTTATAGTTTATAACCATCTGGGCTGATTAGAATGTTCATTGCATCTGCAGCTGATTGAACAGACACAATGTAAAGTCCAATCCGATTAAATAAATGGACCCTGTATTGACTAGCTGGTGGAAAATTAATCCTTTCTAAAATAGGTTATAGTAGGAATGTTTTACTATATTATAAATATTTTGTACATTTTAATCTAAGCACTTACAATTATCAAAGATAACCTGAGAGTTATATACATATAATATGAATCCTGATGACTATAGACTGTGTGTATGTCTATATAGCATTGAGAGGTAAAGTTTAAGGTAATATCATACCTGTGGCACAAAACTGTCTTATTTTTTTTTTAAAGAAAATCTACCTGCAACTGAATTATGCATCGCAAGCTTTAGTTAGTGTCAACCATGTTAATAATAGCAGTTTTATTCTGTCAGAAAATGGTTTGTTCCTTAGAGAAAATCAGCTGATTTATGCACTGTTAAAGATTTCAATATTCCCACACACAGAACACTAGAGTAAAAAAAAGTTTAAACATGTTAAAAAGTGTCTGTTATATGACATATAGCAGAATTCATAATATGGCAAATCAAACACAACATTTCTGGTGAGCAAGAGTAGCTGAAAACAGCGGTAAACAATTCCTGTGGCTATTCAGCTCTAATCAGCCATTTTAGTGTATGATTCTTATTTCCCTTGTGTTTTAGTGCTGCTTTTGGGGATGTCCCTAGCTAAAACTCAAATTTGCATTTAAATTGAGATTTTTTGTTTTAATGAGTAAGGCTCATGGGAGGCCAAGACTATTATATTTCTGTGTACTAGAACCTGGTATTGTATCGCATTTTTTTTCTCACTATGAATCACATTGCAAAAAATAACAACATTGCTTCTTGAAAGAACCCAGTGCACTGAAGAACAAAATGTACCATGGGTCCTTATATTAACAACCTGGTTTCAGAGAAAATAAAATAAAAATATAATTGCAACTGTCCTTCTGGCGGAACTAATCTTCACACACATGAGCTGTGATATAGATTTGTATCAAGAGCCACACATGGGAAATGAGAAGAATGCATAATTACTTTTTTCCCCCTAAATTGTAGGTGGTGTGATGAAGCTGTGAGATGACATCTTGTGGCACCACTTTCTCAGTTGATTGTGGGTAAACCCTTAGAAGTTAAATTCAATATAGGGCTTACATCAGACAATTTCATTTTCATCACCGAGGGACAATCACAGAGCACGGAAGCTTAACAAATAAGAAAGCGCATCACACATGTAATCTTTAGAAAAACTTATATGTTAAGAAAACATAAAATAGTACAGATATATTTTGGTGGAGTTTATTTTGTTGTTTCATTTTGATTGATTATTTTATGAAACTATTTGTTGGTTCAACGTGTATACTGATAAAAACTGAACTGTGTTTAGCATTAAAGGCATGTGATGTGTAATGTTAATATGTGCTGGAAAACATTGGTAAATAGACAGTCAGTAAAAATGGTTACCCTAAAACCTTGTCTAAGGTCAATAACTGATCCCGGGAGCAGGTTAGCAGCTGTGTAGCCTGAAACCAAGGGCCACATATACAGCACAATAGAGCTTAAAGGAGAACTATAGTCAGATTACATCTTTAAATATGCAGTACTATACCTTAGTGAGAAGTGTTTCTCCCTATTAGATGATTCATGTGAAGCAGATTGATTTATTAGGCAGCAGTGGAAAACTCCTGCACCAGGAAATGTGTGTGATATAACTGTTAAACACAGAAGAAAAAGCTTCCTGATTG
>JAKJJM010007011.1:0-10006 GCA_021901965.1 Pipa carvalhoi
TCACTGTGATAATAATGGTTGCTGGCCATGCCTAGCAGGCGCATTTTACATTGCAGCTGTGCTTAGTCCACCATTGATTGTCACGCACTTTCACTATGATTCTTTTTGACACTTTGGTCATTGTAAAATAAAAAAAACTTCAGCTACCAAAATCACTGGGAAATGACCCCAAATTTTACCTGACCTTTTGCTAAGGAGAGTGGCCCCACCCTATGGTTTCCCTTTAAAAGAACAGTAACATCAAAAATTGAAAATGGCTCCAATGCATTAATAGTTATTCAATATGTGCTTCCAAAAATTCTAACTCGTAACCATAAAGTAAGATATTCAGCTTTAAAAATCTACTTTTCAGCCATAGAAATCAGTGGGACTGAGTGAGGTCTATTTAACAACATGACTGCTCTCGGTAAAGCTAAAAGCAGGCAGATCCCAATAAAACGCATGAACTTCAAAGATAAAATTTTACAAGTGCTGTATTTGAATAGCTGCCATGTCAATCCAAATGGGATTTTTTTTTTTTGGGTGTTACTGGCCCTTCATTATCAGTACATTGATAAACGTTAAAGAAATCTACACAGCTCTACACCGTGTTTATGTATGTATATTTTTACTTATAAAGCGCCACTAGGTTACGCAGCGCTGTACAGAGATTCATAAGTCTTCATACACAACCCTTAGTGTAGTGTTGCAGATATCTACACATGCTCTGATTGGGTACTGTTTCTCAGTGTACTGACCTAGAGCTCTGTGTATGAGTATAACAGTATACAGCCCTGTTACTAGGAGGTCCCAGACACCCTGGGCATCAGGATTCAGGAGGAGCCGAACTACCCACCAGTCCCCTCCCCCCCCTCAGGAAAGTCCCGATATTACAAGTTATACCGGCCCCGCTAATATGTATGTTTACCCAGCACAGAAGCAGCAGATATACGGTAGTTACCCATAATCATGTTAGAAATCGATTAGTACATTCCCCTAAAGTCTATAAACAACAAGCCACGATTAATATAGTTTACCTGATCCGAATATCAGCCAAGAGTAACCAGACAGAACGCTCCTTCCCGGACACTCCCCAGTAGGTTGCGAAGCACCGGTATATTTACATCTGACTCACCCTGTTCTTTCTGACGTCACAGTGCACAGTAACAAAGTACAGAATGGAATCCTGGCTGCTACACTGTGTCATGGAGTAGAACGTACACAATGTGTACAGGCTTTAGTGAGTCACAGCGGATGTATACCAACGTACCACAAGGGGGCAGGCGTTACCTTAAAACTAACAGAAAAACATGTTCTGCAGTATGTTACACAGCGTTGGCTCTCTCACACTGGCAGTGTGTGCTGTATGTAAAGCTTTGGGAAACTTTGCTCTAACTATGTTAAATAGGAAGTGGACCTTAGTAAGGGTGGCACCCACCATCCAATTTTAATTGACCTTAGTAAGTGTGGCACCCACCAAACAATTTTAATGGACCTTAGTAAGTGTGGCACCCACCAAACAATTTTAATGGACCTTAGTAAGTGTGGCACCCACCATCTAATTTTAAAGGTACAGTGTGCTATAAGGTTCTCTCCATGATACACAACATTTAAAATTTCTATTTTTAACTGGCAAAACAAGGAATGGACATAATTAGTGAGCAATCATGTAACAGATAGAATCAGGGCCACACTGGCTGTTTTGTAGCTGAGTAGGAAAAATAATATCTATTGTTTCTTATGGGTTAAACTACACAGGCCACTTTGTTTTGCACTATAGAAAACAATGAGTCTAATTACAATCAGCTCAGCTACAAAACAGCTAGTGTGATCCTGGCGTAAACGTTCAAGTATTGTGACCAAAAGGTGCTTTACCAGTAAGAAACCACAGTAAAATGGTACTTTACTACATTACTACTTGTATCACAGTCTGAAAACTAGCTCCATTACTTTATGTTTATAATACTGGTGGTAAATTCCCCAAATATTTCATAATGGGTATCATTTTATTTGGGTATCATTTTCTTTTTTAACACCAGTGTCTGATCTGCTGCCTCCTGTCCCATACTCTCTTGCCCATCCCTTATATTCACTCTCACTCACACCTAGGCCAGGGTCACTTTGATAACTTTGTAACAGAGCTAATTGTAATCAGGGTCATCATTACCTATCAACAGGGCCAGCCTTAGGGTGGGAGGTGCCCCGTGTGACAAACCAACAGGGTGCCACCCCTCTCTCTCTGCGATGGTGCCAGCCCCTCTCTCTCTGCGATGGTGCCAGCTGCCCCCCTCTCTCCCTGTCGTGGCACCTGCACCAAGAGAACCTCCTTTAACTTACCAATTCCGTGCCGGGTGCTGCAGCTGCCATTCCTGCGCTCAATCATGGCACCCCCTCAGGGAGATGACGCCCTGTGCGATTGTACAGGAAACAATGGATAATATTCTTTGGTTTACCTACAAAGTAGCCAGTGTGCCCTGGCCTAGTCTCTCTCAGATCTAGGGGGATTATTCTCTAAAGTGAGAATTCAACTGTCGAATTCACAAAACAGCGAATTCCCATAGCAAATTCGCGACCGCAACAATTCTCCCATTATAAAATCGCAACCGCGACAATTTTTTTTAAAGTTCCAGCTTTGACAACCTTTCCTTTGTAAAGTCACGAATGCGACAATAATCTCATTATAAAGTTGCTACTGCGACTGTAGCAGTCTATTGCGTCTGTCTTTAGCTGGCGAATTTAAACCTTTACAACGATAATATGGACTTTAGAGAATAACCCTCCAATGCCCATCATCCCATTTATGACCTCCCCTATCACCTCTATCTGCCCCTGACTTCTATTTAATCCGTTTCCGCCCATCTCCCTCTGACAGTCTGCCACGCCCCTCTATTTATTCTGGTGCACTTTACTTCTTTACGGTCCCAGGCAGCTCACTGATTGGTGGAGACTATTCCTACTCTACCATCACCAAGCTTTTAGTAACAGGAAACTATACCGCAGCTTTTTTTTTATTTTTTATATAATATAATTTGAAACCAAAACATACACATAATAAATGGATTTCAAATAAAGTGGGTTTTTTTTTCTCTCCATTTATTTCAAGTCAATGTAAAATAGTTAGTGTTAAAATTCTAATTAAAAACCAGATCCATGTCTGAAGGAAAGCGTTAAGCAGTAATGTCCTTGGTCCCAGAGCTCATTCAGTTTTACTTTCCGCAGTCACAATGTGCAAAGCTTAGTGTATTCCATCCATGCCAGTTGGGGTGAAATCGCTGGTATGTACCTCTCCACTTGTCTGGCTGATGTAATGTTAGACAAGGAACATTAGTTTGTTGATCTTTTTCCCTCTTATTCACAAAAAAAGTCGCACTCGTGCCAAATAATCCTTTTCTCGCCATCTTTTATGCAGCTCTCTATAAAAACTTCTGTATGGACTTCCCATGATGCTCCTCTGGAAGTCAATTTGTAATTCCAATAGGTGTTACACAAGTTAAAGTAAACGGGGGACGATTCTCACCGGGTAAAAGAAACACAAAGTAATACTAAAAATAGAAAAAAGTTGGGACAGATTTACTGTGTCGGAACAGAGGTATAAGGGACTTTACAAAGCAAGGGGACAAACTGACTGGTTCCGGTGCCCAAATGTCTCTGCCAACGCTATCAGGAGCACAGCTCAAGTCTCTCTTTTTGTATTGTTAGTCAAATGAGAATGAAGGAGGGAAGGTGTGTTCATCAACAGGATTTGATCTAGGATGCCAACTGTGCTTGGCACTGCGTATCAGTCTCTTCCTGGGTTGCACTTATAAAAGATGTTCGCATGCTGGGAGAATACTGGGGAACGCGATGTACAGGAAGCGGCCGTCCAACCCGTTCAGCCAAAGAGAAAAGAGATACGTCCAATTAGATCAACTGTGATGCAATTTTATTGGTTAAAAGAACAGTAACAGCAAAAAAAAAAAAAGAAAATGTTTCAAATGCATTTATACTTGCATTATATTTAGTCTGCGCTTTCAAAAACTCAAAGTTGTGCCTATCAAGTATGATATTTAGCTATTTAGCCTGAATGTGAATTATCTAAAGCGCAATAAAAAACAATGGGACTGGGTGAGGTCTCTTTAATGACATGGCTGCTATCAGTAAAGATGGAAACAGACGGAAAGCAATAAAATTCATGAATTTAACTTGAAAGATAGCATTTTTAAATCTGCGGTATTTGAATGATCTAAATGGAAGGGATATAGCAAGTTTCAGGGGTACAAGTAAAGACCCAAATAAGGCATTTAAGGGTAAGGATTAACTCCAACTATTTTTTAAATTGAAATGTTGAACCTGACACTTTGCATGAAATAATTTGTCACACTTGGAAAGCACTTGTGTTCACTGCATATCTTTGTCTGTGATTATTTATACTAAGGGGTGTGGTTAGTTAGTGGGTGTGGCCTAAGGAGCCACGTAATCTGTACCTATAATTTCTTAAGATGAAGTGGAAAGCTTTGGATGTAATCTCTTGTATGGATCAGTGCCCTAGTCTGGCACTGTGGTTTTTAGAAACAAGGGTTATGCAGTAATATGGGCAATGGAACAGTAAGCAAAAATGTGATTGGTTTAAATAGATTAGTTGTCTAGAAGAACAGTTTGCCTGTGTTGATAACTCACAGCTCAGGGTCAGACAACTCACAGCTCAGGGTCGGACTGGGGCATAGTGGCCCTACGGGAAGCCACGCCCCCATGCCAACAACAGAGGAGGTCGGGCTAGCCTGTCGGGTGGGCCCCAAGGGAATTTTCCCAGTGTCATGGTGGGCCAGTCCAACACTGGCGAAACTCATATAAAAATATATGTAATGTATGTCATGAAAATATATATACATATATTATAAACATACATACATATGTGTGAAACCTTGAAATGTATGTACCTCCTATGTCTGATTATTTTTAGGCATTTTAAATCATGGATTAGACTATTTCCATCCACAGTTCTCTCCGGGCAATTTATTTGTTATGACTGTGCCCTTTATTTGACCTTGGTGTTTTATCCTTACTGTTTCCATCTGTCACAAAGCAGTCAATGTCATTTCTAGTCTCACTGTATTTCATTATGTGCCACTGCTGCTGTTTCATACTTTAAGTCTATGACTTTTTTACCCCCGAGCTTTCGAGTGAATAAATGTATAAAATATGCAAATAGCTATCTGATTGCTTTTCTTTCTTTCTTGTAATATGCCTGCTTTTAGTACACTTTATATGATACAAGCCACATTCATCTACACAAATCCTAAAATAATAATGTGCAAAAGAACTACACATGGGGTGAAATTTATTCAAATTGAAAAAAATCGATTTTAATCAATATTTTTTAATATCATGATATTGGATGGTATTTCCGCAATTACATGCAGTAATGCTGTACTGTAACGTTTACGAGAGGTTCTTGCAAGAAAGCAGATGGTACTTACCGATGGGGGTGGTGACTGGCGGTCAACCAAGGGGACATTTTCAAATCGAGGATTGCCACTGAACAAAGCGCTTTGATTCCTGAAAATAACATGAAATAAAAACAGAAACTCATACCAACAGTATAAGGAAGGAGCTCCAAAGTCATTTTTTTTTTCTTAAAAGTTAAAGAATAACTAATGTTTGTTATGCCTGGGGGCGATTGTTAATAGTGCAAACCTAATTTATACTTTCCAATCACTGCCTTAGATCCAGAACTGGTTCCTGCTTCAAGATAGAACCGATCTTCATTTCCTGTTCCAGCGCAGCAATGCACTTCGTCCTCCTCTTCAACATCTCTATTTTTTTCATCTGCACATGCTCAGAAGCAGTTTGATCAGGCGCAAATGACAAAAACTGGCGATATTGAAGAGGAAGCAGGAAGTGAAGAGGAAGCAGGAAGTGAAAAGGGTCGCAGAGCTGAAACAGAAGAAATAAAGATTGGATTATTATGAAGCAGGAGGCAGCGCTGGAGTGAAGGAGGTGATTGGTAAGTATAATTAGGTTTGCATTATTAAAAATCACTCCTAGGCATAAAGAGCATTAGTTCTTCTTTAAGTATATATAGTTCAGGGGCTGTCAATTTCCCTTTGAAGGAGCTGGCCAGATTAATGAATTAGAACATCTATTCTCCAAGCAGAAATAGTACCAAAATAGATAGACCTGCTCTACTTCTCATAACAGGAGTAAAAATTATGAACTAGATTAGCTTTTTCTATCTTTTGATTTAATATTGTACCTTTACATTTATGTAAGGGCTGTGTCACACAAGGTGTTTTGATGTCATTGTCAACATTTGTGCAATGGCAAATGCAATAGATCAAACGACTACTTTTTGCATAAGCGTTAAACCCCAGCTATACTGGTTGGAGGCAGTTTCAACGTGCTTTGTTGCAGTTATCATGGCATAAAATGGGCAGCAGTTAATAATAGTAATTAAGGCTGGGGCCACACTAGGGTTTTAACAGGCTGGTGAGTTTTCTCTGAAAATTCTCAACTCTCAGAAATCTGCCGTAAGAATGAGCAGTAATACGACCACAATAATGTGACATAATTAATAGACAAAAACGCTCGGGCATGTTAAGCGCAGGATGTCATGAAACTCTGGCCGAACACCCACATTTTACACATATTATTATGGGAAGCTTCTTTGTAGAAAATTCACAGAAAGAATGGCAGCTGTGGAATGCTAGCGTGGTCCCTGCCTTAAACACATATGACATTATTTGTATATGTGTTCTGAATGTTATTAACTGCTAAGTAACGATTGAAGCAATTTGCTATGTTTGTCCATAGCCTAGGCATGAAGTGGATCTAAAACCACATCCAGCATAGACAGTTTTCAAAAAATTGTTTGAGATTAGTGTGTCTCTAAAACGGATTTCTGCTTGAATGTGCCAGTAGAGAAAGTGCTTATGGTAGATAGGATATGGTACTCTGCAGGTAGAACATACAAGCTCATATTATGACCGTACTGCCAGGAACATATCTTCATTTACTGCCACATAAATTTGGTTGAGCATGTTCGGAAGCAAGCAGTGTCCAGGGCACAGTCAAGGGGAGGGACTAAAAGTACAAAATGGCTTCTATGCCATGTAATGCTTGCAAGGTTTAAAAAAAACATAGTATTTTGCAAGCAGCACTAATATAATACAATTGTAACTAGTCTCTTGTGCATGTGTATATTTTTATATATTTGTTTACTCTTCTGTTCAGCCTCTCCTTTAATTATTTTGTTTAATTACATATCCGTATTTTGTATGCTTGTTCTAGTCCATTTAGATAGATGGCCAAACTGGAGAGTTCTACAACAAAAGCATTGAAGATGTAAAAAAAGAAACAATGAAGACCAATAGCTCACTGTCTTAGAAGAACGCTAAATGCTGAATTTAGGTAAACACTGGCCTTTACAAACAATTGTATAAACTGTTTCAGTTACCGTGCTGCAACCTAAAATATAACACAGCGGTTGTGCGTTTGCATTATTCTAATTTCATATAAACCACATATATGTGTCTCTGATAGCAGCGTGTCTATGGACTTCAAATAGAAAGAACAGTCTTTCCACAAAAGAAAAGCCCCCATGTGGCTGCCGGTCTCTGCTTCGCGGCTACTCACATGTACTGTGAGACGGGGGCGTTGGAAATAGGCGGGGCCGAGACCCGCAAGCTGTTGTGGCTGCCGCAGCTACTGCTGTAGCTATAGAAACTGGGCAGGTGAGGCCTGCCTGTCACGTGGACCATCTCTCTACGTGCCTGAGGGTTAAAAGGATCATCTTCGTCCATGTCGTCATAATCCAGGTCCCTGCAGGAAAAGAGAGTCATGGTATTATGTTATAATATTAAGTGACATTTGTAGCCATGTCTGTTTTCTTGATAAGGGAGGAAAGCAGAAGTTCTGATTCTTATAGTCACTGTCACATTCAATTCTCTGAAATTTACAGAATACTGTCCCTTTATGTATTATCTGGGATATTTATAAATTCACGTAGTTCACATAGTTGCCAATTCCCCACCTTTAAACTTGAAAAAATGCACATGCTGCAAAATTAGCTAAAATACATCCTGCATTGCTGTTTAGGCCAGGGGCACACTGGCGTATTGCGTGCATCGTTTTTTTAAAAAAAAAGTGTGTCATCAGAGGCCTAAAATACGCAGACGTGAAAAAAACATTGAAAGTAATGACTATAGTACGTGCAATATCACACTAGCATTTCATCGAGAGGAATATGCGCTGGGACGCTTCATGCCGCGTTTTTTCGAGCGTATAGACTGCAACATGAAAAATGCCACAGGATTAGTAGTAATAGGAATTGAACAATAGCGGTCACACATAAGGGAAAAGCGATGAGTGAGTGCTATTATTTTTTGTAAAATGTGTCGCTAAAATACACCAGTGCTAATGTGATGGCGTTTTTTACATAACGCACTTTAAAAAAAACAAAAACGATGCACACAATACACTAGTGTGAACCTGGCCTTACAAACAGAGGAAGTTTGCAGCACAAGTGCCAATAAAGAGGCTCATTCACAACCTTACTGGCTGTATCTTCCTAGCAACAATCTCCAGTATTGGTAGAGAAAGACTGAGCTGCTTGCATTGTGTTAATCAATGACTCCGTTCCTATCTGGGACTTCTGTAGCGGTGTTTAAACCAATAGCAATGGCTAAACCAACTGCAGGAGTGAATGCAATGGCAGACATTGTCACCTTAGCTGACAACATGTCCACATGGCGCAAGCTTAATATTAAATTAAAGTTCTTTTAATGAAATCTATGTTATTTTGTATGTTTTACTCTTCGATAAATAAAATGCAAATCAGAGCATCGATGTATTATCAATGTGGGGGGCAGTGGATAGATGATAGAGATAAAAAATTGACTCCCCACCTGTTCTGAAAGCGTTTCCATGCACGGGGTAAGCTGCAGATGGCAGCAGTAAAGGAGAGGGCCGATAGGAAAGAAAACAGTAGGAGGAAAAGTGTTCCTTCCATTCCATCATAGCATAGTCCCTTCAGAGCATCCACATAGTCCTGTGATTAGAATGCAAAGAAAGAGTTGGGATAAGAGGATGTTAGACTTCCCAATGGAACTGCCCCACTACAAGTCACCTAAATAGATGTATTGGAGTCTGGACCTAGGAAGGTGGGTTGGTGGTTGGTTTATCATTGTAAGCCAGCTGCAACCTTAAAATGCAGATCATCCCCTGATATAGAATACTTAGAATAATACACAGTCGAGTCATTATGACCACTTCCTACTTTTTAATGTTGGCAGCATATGGCTCATGAAGGTAACAGATTTGTACATAAAACCATTCTTGCAGATCATACACTCCAGTACATGCTGATTGTCTTCCCTGGGGATGATGGGATCTTCCAGCAAGACAATGCAATATGGCTCCAGATACCTGTGACAAACTACCAGTTTTGATCGTCTATGATTAAAGCTCTCACAAGCGTGAAAACACTCTATATCTATAACACCAAGATGATGTTATATTCCTTCGGCTCTACATGCTTTTAATTTTTGAATAAAGGTTACATTTTAACTCTATCTGGAGTTCCAGAGTGGAATTTTCAGACATTGGATTGCATTATCCTTGGGACGGCATGCTCTTGAACACACAATTTTTGTAATAATAATGGAGGTTTGCAGCTGATAATAAGTTGCACATTTGTCTTGAGCTCATTGCTTACTTAATTTTTATTTATTGGAAGCTTTATGAAACTCTGCCATCTGCTAAAGGGTAGTGGTGGGGGAGTGTAATGTACCAGAGTTAAAGGGTACATTACTAAAATTTATTAATTACTATTTCACAGGCAAATACCCATTTCATAATAAAAATCTCTATTATCTTGAATTTCATCAATGTGGAGAGAGTGACACCTAGTGGATAATTTCTATATATTCCCCATTGAGAGAGTATATGAATATTAATATGCTATGATAATTTACAGGAGCAGTGGCGTAGCGTGCCCTACTGGTTCCTGGGGCGGAAGTGCGAGCGGGGGGGGGGGGGGTTGCTAGCGGGG
>JAKJJM010007025.1:0-10420 GCA_021901965.1 Pipa carvalhoi
TAATTATCCAGCTTCAGATGAAACAACTACAGGGATGAATGGGTTCTCACTAAGGTATAGTATAACATATGTAAAGATGTAATTTGACTATAGTTCTCCTTTAATAGGGTTTGGAGTTCGGGTTCGGCCCAAACTCTGATCCGAATTTCTCAAAGTAGTACATTACTATACTATTACTACATTACTATTACTATATTACAGTCTCACATACAGTGCTGCAATGTCACCTTCTGCATTACCAATTGTCAGTAAATGTACTAAAGGCTCATATAAATGTGCTCAAATGGGCACACTGCAGGTATTATTTTAATAGGTTTGGGTTTCAATGGCTGCAAAATTAATAAAGCTTGTGTAGACCCAAATGGAACTGGCTGAAACTGAACTGTTCTGTTGAAAACTGGATAGGTACAAACCCTAGTTATGTACTTTTCACAAGTCTTCCTCTTTAAAAGAAATATTCACAGGTATAGGTACACCATGTTGAGCCACAATGACTTAAAGCGATAGTGACATACCAGCTGGTTTGTACTACAAAAATTATGTTATTTACATCACCACTCTGGGAAGAGTTGTATGAGCAGCAATTCTTAAATCCAAAACTTTGGGGCTCTATAGATCATTTGGCATTTGGAATCATACCTCCAAATATTAACTTGATATTAAACATTATTGAAACATTATGGAAAACTCTGCTATAGTCTTAGTTCATGCTTCTTTTTTTAACCTTTGTACCATGTATTATGTGAAAGAGTAGAAGATACAGCTTCCACCTATTACATTTAAACCTAAACACATAGAAAAACAGCATGCTACATGAGGATTGCAAACAAGTTTTAAGAAAGGCAACTGTGGCAGAACTACAGGACAGTGCTTCCATACCTGAGGAGATGCAACAGTTGCTGCCGGTATTAGTCACAATGAAAACTCTCTTGACCTCTATTGTTAAGTTGCTGTAGGTAGCTGATTGCTGTTTCAATAAATTCATATTTCATTTGGGCACGTTTTATATGAAGTTGCTGTAATCCAAGGACAGCAGATCTGGAGGACCGATATAAAGGAGGTTGGGGGGGGGGGGGCAGGACTGAAGGAGGGCAAAAGTTGAGGTGGGTAAAACTGAAGGACAAAAATTTAGGTGGGTAGAACTGAAGGAGGACAAAGATGAGGTGTGTAGAACTGAAGAAGGGCAGGGTTTAAGGAGGAAGAAAGGATCAGAGTGAAGAGAACAAGGAGCTGAAGGAGGACACAACAAGGGGGACATCTTCAAGATCTAACATGTTAGAAAGCGTGTGTTTTTTTACTTTAGGTAATAGTGGATGGATTATTGGCACATGGCAACAGTGAAGGGGTACTTGGCACATGTTGGCAGTTAAGGGGTACTTGGAACATGACAGTGAAAGGGTATTTGGCACATAGCAGCAAATGAGCACACAGTCTTCCTTTATAAAGTATTCATTTTTTTTCTGTTTTCATCTGCACAATGTACTTGGGAAATGGCGTAAGTGTCCCAGATTCTGAGGGACAGTCCCGATATTGGGTCCTGTCCCACATTCCCAGGTCCCTGTTCCTTTATCCTGGTCCCTATGTGATCCCAAATGCTCTGCCTGCTTGCATCAGGCTAAGACATGACACACAGCCAGTCAGGGGTACAGTGGTCAGGGCACTGATGACATCACTAATGATGTCACTAGTTTACAGTCAATCAGGAACGAGTAGGTGGTACGACGTGATGTCACAAATTTGTTTTATGTGGCATTTGGGGGGGAACATTTTGATGACTTCACCTAGGGTGCCAATAAACCTGGTCCCAGCCATGGTAGTTGTGATTAGTCATCCATTTAGATGCATGCTGCAGACTGCATTTGTTTTTAAACAGCCAAAAATCATTTATCTGAACAGTTGAGTACTTAGCAGTACAGGAAGTGGAATTCATATGGGTCCAGTCTATGTAAAAGGGATTCGTCCATATAGCATTTCTTCGTATGGATAGAGGAAGTGGTTTGTCTATTTAACCTTGTGTAGGGCTGTCTATATGTGTCTTCTGCATATGAGCAGGGTGGGTACAACATTCATGTGGTTTGTGTTTGTATGTAGGGGATGCATTGGTGTCTGTGAAGATAGCTGTATCTCTGTGGAGCCTGGGGTTGTGGCAATGATGGATGGAGACATTACAGGGGATTAGTGCAGTGCAGTTTATCTTCTTGCTGCTATGAGGACCCAGGTCTCTACATATCTCTGATGCACTCAAAATGCTAAGCAATGTTGTTATAGTGCTGGAGCAGGAATCTCAGTGTCTTCCTGCCTTGCTTGCACAGTCATATTACTGGAATTAGAATAACAGTGCATTGTGGATTTTAATATGACTTCATACAATTTCAGGATAGTAAATTATATCTATAAATGCATGACTGCCTATAGTGGCAGTAACTAGGCTCCTAGATACTGGTAATAACAGGCACATTACAATACAAAGTGTTGAAACATATAAGTTAGCTCAAAGAAAAGTTTATTTACCTAAAAAAAACTTCTTGGAATAGAGTTTATAATACGTTTCCAGGGATTACTATCTAGAATATACAAAATTCATTGGTAACTTGGCTAAAGGAGAAACACTGCACACTAAACAAGCTAATATTCGCTAAGTAAACAACATAAAACTCAAGTAAAAGGTGCTATCCATTTATACACTAAGTGGTCAAAACAGTTGGGGTGTGTGGAATCTCTCCCATTCCTTAAGGGTGAGTATAGCATAAAGATTAATTGAAAACTACTTTTTATCTTTGTACCGTTCTACTGAATGGTGGACTCCTTGGAATGTGTTTTTTGTTTCTTAGGTAGTACTGATCATTTTGCAATATAGCACGTCTAACCTGGAACAAGCTACCAAGCTAAAACTGGTCCATTTGCATTTTAACTGTTCTAATGGTAAATAAACAATCCTTTAGCTCTGTACAATTAAACTAGCTATTCTACTAGATAATGACCTATATTAAGAACTTTAATATATAAACTTGGCTTATAGCGCAATACCTACAGCATCATAATGTGACAAAGGAACCCCCTTCAGGTGTAAATATGCAAAGTTTCCACAGGAATGTATTTGTTCTACAAACCCTCCATGAAAAAGTTGGTGGGTCAAGCATGCTGTAATTATCAAATATCTCTTAATAATATTGCTCAACTGAGTAATATTGCCACAGTGATTATTATTAACTTAGCTTGCTTAAAGGTGCCTGACTAAATCCTGAAATTGCTGTTGCCCTTTAATGTGCTGTATCTTTTGTCTGAGGTCATACAGTACACATAGTATAAGGAAAGGAACTACATCTTACTGCATGAGCTTTGATGCAATTTCAGCATTTTCATGATGCTAGAGTTTGATATGGAATAGTCTGTTCTTCACTACCTACCACTTCTTCCTCAATACTGGCAAGAACTGTACCTCTAAATGCAAAGCTCAAACCCAAAAGCTTCTCTTTTACCTGGCCTCTATGTTGTCATAGACTGTTACATACCAACCAATCAATAACCTGGCAGTTTGCATGTAACTTAACTACTAGCCCCAAAGCTGTTTTGTAACTTTGATACTTGGCACTGAAAAAATCTGAGTAATTTATAAAATAACTGTGCTACATAGAACAGAGCAAAAATACTGAGTAATAACTGATGAACAGTCTTCTGGGAATGACCTCCATTATTTGAGAATGGCCACTCGTTCAACAAACTTTTTGCAAACAGCTTAACCAGTCTAAACTATTCTTAGGTTTTAGTTCTCTATAAGTAAATCTTAACCTTGTTTTGACAAGCGAATTCACCAGATTTCTGCCTCTCTTATATGCAAGAGATGCATTATATGTATGTAAAATTTTACAATGACTATTAATTCCCTAATATTATTTTTCTCTGCCTTAGTTTTAGTGTATACATAACAAGCTTGTGAAAAAGTTTAGTCATACTATGGGCAAAATGTATTAAGCCCGAAAAGACTCGAATACTCGGGCTTAAGATCGCGAGATTCTCGCGGGAGATTATCTCGCTAGATCATCCCGCAGGAATTTCGATTTCTGTATTCTGGAATCGGGTGTTTCGACCGAAAGGTAGCCATAACTTCTATGGCTACTAAGGGGGTCATTCCGGTAGTTCTGAATTTTCCATACCGAATTCACTTATAGCGAACTCCCATTATGAAATTGCGACTGCGACTAAAAAATTGGCGCGGTCGTGATTTTATAATGGGAGTTCGCTATAGGTGAATCCGGGACGGAAAATTCGGAGCTACCGGAATGACCCCCTAAAACTTTCAGTCAAAAGACCCGATTCCGGAATACAGAAATCGAAATTCCCAAGGGATGATCTCGCGAGATCATCTCCCGCGAGAATCTCGGAAAGACCAATAGCGATCTTTCCAAGCTTAATAAATTTTGCCCAAAATATCTAGGCACAGTGCATATGATGTTAATTATGTGCTAATTATATGATGCTAATTACTTTGGCAGTCAAGATAAGCACACTGTTAATCACTATTCACTATATTAAAGCTTATTGGCATCTATGCTGTACCTCCAGATTAATTCTGACTTTTACATTGGAAAAAAAGAACATTGTGAGGATTGCTGATGTATCTCAGCTCTATGGAAATTTTATTGAGAAATACATTTTTAGTAGGATTTTCTTTTTCCTGCAATAGTATTTAACAGTGTTATATAACTAGGTTACAGGAAAATAAATGTTTTTTCAGGAGATAAAAATGTATTTTTTCAGTAACTTCCGTAATGATATCATGCAATGCAGAACAGGAAGAAGCCTATTAGCCTATTCACCTAGATGTACAGATAAAATAAGAGATATATAATAATTACATTTTATACTCTCTCATAAAGATCTGTGTAGGATGGTTTCTGGGGAATAGTGCATCCATACCTTTCCTACAGACATTAATGTGCCAGCACAAGGATGCAGTAGAATGTTAGAAAGCACAGTAATTTGTGCTGGTAAGAGGCAAACATTGATCACTCTATCTTAAACACTCTACCCAGTTTTCAGTCGATTCATAGGAAAGTAAAAAACCCCAAGTTTTCTGCCAGTTTGCAGCACAGGGGAAAAATATAAATGAATATCAGGGTGAAGAGTGTACTTTTAAAAGTACATTTGCATTACAATCAGTACTGCTTTATTGACTTTTATGGATTAGTCAACCTCTTCTTGAAACAGTTAACCATGTAGCCAGAATGTCCTCTCCATTAAGTAAAGGGGATTTTCATGTGTCCTCTTGGATGATTTTATGTTGGCAATTTTTAATTGCCCTCCCTTTTAGGTTGTAAAATGTAATCATATCCTGTCTCAAGGGTCTTTTCTGGGAAGTAAACAAGCTCAGCATTGCAAGTCTTTAATTAATCTCTAAACTGAGCACATTAATGTTGTAAATTATACTCGGTTTCTTTAAATGGATTGTTTCTTATCAGGCACTGAATCCTTACAAAGCTAACCACTGTGGCCATTTATTTTGTCCTGTTTCCTCTAGTATTTTTCAATTGTTACCTTAATAGAATACTTTATTGTTAATATAGTAAGCCATGTTCCCAATGTTAGATAAGTCCTTGGTCTGTAAGTAAATATGCGTCTTTTCTGGCCCTACCGCCAGTGGAACCCAAGTGTATGCTGTCAAGTGTGTGCTCATAGTGGATGTCCTGGACTGAGGCTTACTCCTAAAGCCAGAGCATAACCTGAAGAAACTTCAGCAGTCCCCTGGCAAACCTTACTCCTTTTACAAGTCCCTAACCTTGGTCCCATTAATGTTGTAATTTGCATTCAAATTCTTAGACAACAGATGAATAACCTTACATTTGTCAACACTGATTCTTATACACTACTGAGAAACCCATGCTGCTAACCTGTTCATGTCACTGTGCAGGGATGACATATTTCAAAAATGTTTAGATGGAGATGTAGGATAAATAGCAGTCTGCTTGCAGATATTATCAACTATGCTTTTAAAGAAGTCAGCAAATTCTTGAGAGGAATAAAGAGAGGTTAGCATGTCTGAGGGTGATGGATGTAGAAGTGTGTTAAGTATGGAAAATGGGCAAAGGATTTTGGATTATCAGAGTTCAGTAATAGGTTTGAGAGAGAGAGGAGTTATGACACGAGAGCAGAAACTTGTAATGTAGAAAATCTGCCTGTAAATGAGACGTTTTACACTACGCGTGCAGTACCTGATAATTCAAGTTTTTGCATTCAGCCAGGGGAGAGGATTATTAATACGAATCAGTTGAGTCTGTAAGGGTGCAAAAAGCAGGGCCATTCCTAGGGGTGAGCAGGGCGGGCAACCGCCCGGGGCACCGAGCTGAGGGGGCCGCCATTGCTACCAACCTCCACTCGCACCTAACTCCGCTCGCACCAAACTCCACTCGCAGGCCTCCTCCCCCACTTGCACAAAACTCCACTCGCACCCTCCCCCGCGCTTGGAGGGGGGGGCGCAAATTTCATACTCGCCCTGAGCGCCATTAATGCTAGGAACAGCCCTGGCAATAACAGTAAATAGAATGAAGTTATAGGAAGTAGCCAAAGCATAAGGATCACAGGAGGGCATGGATGTGAGGAGGCTGGAGGAGAGAGAAGAAGAAAAAGCCTGCAGGTGAATGTCGTGAGTATTTTGATTAAAAGCTTTAGGAGGTAGAGAAGATCGAAGAGGAGAGTGCAAGATTGGAAAGTTAACAAGGTAGTGATTGAGGGAATAGAAGAGTAGAGAGAGAAGCATTTTTTGGTAAAGATCAAGCCTCGAAAATGATCATCCTTGTGGGTGACAGAGTTAGTTCACTGCTGAAGGTCAAATGAAGTAAATGCAAGGGCCAAGGTAGAGAGGTATCACCAATATGACAGTTGAAGTCCCCCATATTAAATGCAGGACTATCACTGGGAAAAAAAGGATAGCCAGGACTCAAAATCTGAGAGAAAGGTGAGGAGGCAGAGGGTGGCCCATATACAACAGCAACACATAAAGGTAGAGGATAGAAAAGTTGGTCAGCATGAACCTCAAAGGAATAAAATTCAAAGCAGTCAGGGATAGTGATGCATATAAAGCAACAGCTGGAGGGAAGGAGAAGTTCAACTCCACCACCATGTCCCACAGAGCATGGAATGTGGGAGGAGAGACGACCATGAGTTAATGAAGCCTCAGTAGCAGCATAATAAGGGGAGAACTAGGTTTCTGTTTTATGTATATATGCGCAGTCTCTCCAGTGCTTCTTTTCTTCTTTCCATACATCATTGGCACCCACAGGGCTAGAGGACTTTACAGTAATGAGCCCAGATGATAACAAAGACATCAGAGTGGCTGGAATGTTTATTCCATTGGCTACTCCATAGGTGCTTTTATTCAACTTTGATGCAAAACCTTTTATTCAAGAAACAGGAACTCTTAGGGCGAAAGTTATTAAGCCTGTAAAGACTCGATTGGAGTCTTTGCGGGCTTAATCGCGCGAGAATTCTCGCGAGAGCATCAGGCAAGATCTCGATTGCGCTTCTCTACAATCGAGATTTTTCGCCCGAAAGTTTTGTAGCCATAGGACTTATGGCTACCTTTCGGGTGAAAGATCTCGATTGCGGAGAAGCGCAATCGAGATCCCCGCTAGGTGCTCTTGCGAGAATTTTCGAGCGAGAATTCTCGCGTGATTCAGCCCGCAAAGACTCGTATCGAGTCTTTACGGGCTTAATAACTTTCGCCCTTACTGTCTATTAACCAACTGTGTGAGTTTTACTGCTTTTTCAAGTTGATATTTTTTTCTGTGTTGTAATATGGCAGTGTACCTGATAAGATAGATAAGAAGCAAAATATAATCTTATATCCTGGTTCATAGTTAAATAAGTGCAATTTCTAGTTTCTAGATGCACTTCCGTGATGAAATGATTTTTTTTATTGCTTCATTTTATTTATGCAACAAGTGAAAAGGGCAGGGCTGCTGCTGCCAGGGTGCACTAGGGAGCACTTTTCAGGATGATTATATAAGAAATGCCTGCTTAAATATAGGTGCAGCAAGTGTTTTCTCCAAATTTAAAACATATTGGAGGATATTTATAAATAGGCAAGATGGCTGAAAAGTGTGAAAAAATGATTTTTCATGACTGTCACACAAACAACTATTTTGGGTATTTATAAAAACGTTAGCACTGCTTTGTCAGATATCTCTGTTTTTTTCCTAATACCCCCCCTCCCCGAATCACCAAAATTTCCGTAAACGTTATTTGAAAAATGTTTTACCCTCTTTTAAAGCACCCTATATCACTGTAAACTATTGGCCTCACCACGCCTGGAGAAAACTATTAATTCCTATGGAAAACTGCACCGCTAACATTGAAAACCACTGAAATTACACTACACTACATTAGCACAAAAAAAAAATCATAAAACTGCAAAAAAACAAAAAAAAAACAAATAAAAAAACAAGGAACCATTTGCTGCCAATACAATATGAAAGTGCACAATTTTAGAGCGCTATATAAATGTAACATTACTTTCTTACTCATCTTCATTCTTTGATTCCCCTTTTGTGACCAACTCAGATTTCACCGGGACCTTTTTGGAGGTTCCAACCCACAGTTTGTTGATTTATACTATGGGTGACAATTTATAAAGGTTTCTGCTGATTTGTATTGAATCAAAAGCAACATTTTGATGTACAAAGTAAAAAAAAAATGCATAAAAAGTGACTTTTGATATAGTGATACAAGCTTTTTAAATAGGCATTAAGAGGTCAAAAAACTACTTTACTTTTATAAATATTCCCCTTAGTTTAATATTGCAGGAAAAGTCTCATTACACTCTCCCAGGCTGGAGATCTTTTATTTAGCCTTTTATGTGTATCTGTCTTTGCACATATTGAAGTATGAGATCACTAACTTAAATGGAAATGAATCTATGAAGTCTGTTGTTACAAATCTAGGGTTTTATAAAACTATGTAACTTATTGGAATGGGAACAAATAGTGTAAGGACCCCCATAAGGGGAGAGAGAGAGAAGAGGTTGTGGGGAAGGGGACTGATGATAGTATTTAATTGACTATTATGCCCCCATCTAGCTAAGGCTATCATTTACAGTGGGGAAAAAAAGCAATGAACCTTTACTTGTTGATTAACATCTACATGAGGAAAGGGTGTATGGTAATCAGATCTTACATGCATGACTAAGATAAAGACATAAAGAAATACAGTAGACTGAAAAATGGAAATCTGTGAAAAATCAGTTATTACCATTGCAATAAACCATAAGTGCTAAAAAGATGACATGTCAAAGTCCATTCATGTGACAAAATACATTAACAAGGTGTGTTTGCCTGTATATATAAATACCTAGATATTTCCATATGCACCTTATTCCATTACTTAATGAGTTAAAGAACACAATGTCTCTCTCTAGGATTTTTACATTATTTTTTATTTTTCTTATGTTCTGTAAATCAGACACTTCAATGGTCAAACTTCAAAATGGAGGATATGAAGATATTGTTATTGCAATTAATCCTGGACTTATGGAGAATACCAAGATCACTGACAGTATTCAGGTAAACCAAAATTAGAATTGACTTTATTTCTGAATTTTATGATGATATGATATTTCTGAATATTTGTGTGTATCTGATTAAAAGAAACATAATTCTACATAGAGATTAAGTTATAATTGTGAAGAAAGCTATAATTGTGATTAGCTAAATTTTTAAAGTTATTTAGAGATGCATCTTTTCATGCCTCATGCTAATTCTTCCATATTGTAACATGGAACATATATATTTTTGCTCCATGTTTGTATTCCATAGGAGATATCACTATAAAGTTCCCTGGATAAAACTATCCAAAACTACAAAACTAAATTCTGTACTTTTATTAAAGTACTGGAGCAAGTCTACATATTTGTCTACATATTTGTTGCCTTCAACATTTCAACATCTGATTACTATAACTTTATAGTTTATTTTTTTTATAGTTTATCTGATCACCATAACGTTACTGGTCTTAGCCAAAGTTTTCAAATAATAGAAATAGCTGTCAATGACCTTAATAACAAATTGGGACATAAAGTTATACCAGTGCATCAAGCCAATGCATATCACCAGTGATTGTGAACCTTTTAGATGACATTATCCTGCAGCAGCTAGTAGGTGACAGCTGTTTCTAGCATCACTATGTGGCTATCACATAATATATAAAGTTCTATAACTCCTGAATATTTATTTAGATTTCAAATTATATGATGTCTTAACTATCACCTTTTCAATCAAAACCAAATCACTTTACTTACTATTTTAAGCTTAATTCATTATTTCTATTTGATATTTCTTTCTAGACTATGTTGAAAGAAGCTTCACAATATTTATTCAGTGCTACAAAGAACAGGCTGTATATAAAGAGTGCAAAAATCCTGATTCCTTTT
>JAKJJM010007033.1:0-13555 GCA_021901965.1 Pipa carvalhoi
TTATTGGGCGACCCCATTCAAACCCTATATTTCCGATGGTCTTAGGCGACCCCTGGCAAATCGTCATTCGACCCCCAATGGGGTCCCGACCCACAGGTTGAGAAACACTGGTATAGTACAACATATGTAAAGATGGCATCTGACTATAGTTCCCCTTTAAAGTCCCCCAATACTGGCATTCAGATGCCAGTAACCAAATCTAAAACATAAACTTGTCAGTTGAAAACTCCCCACATAGCAAAACAAAGACGAGGGAACAAAACCTTGTAAGGAAAGATTGATGCTGCAAATTATGCCACCACATATGTGATGATACAATAGCCAGACATGGGGATAAAACCTAGAAGGTCAGTGGATCCTATACCTGCACCACTGCCAATGTGGTCTACATGATACAGTGTGGTGCATGTGAAAATGACTGCTACATTGGAGAAACAGGCCAAAAACTCCACATGAGGATGAACTTGCATAGGCAATCCATTCACCCTCCTAAGAGTGATGAATCCTGCACCCCAGTTGGAATCCATTTTAACATAAACAATCACTCAATTACAAATCTAAAAATCAAAATACTTAAAAGGAACTTTAAAACCACACAAGAAAGAAAAACTTTTGAACTCAAAATGATTAGGCATTTTTATACAAAAATAAAGGACTCAATGTGGATCGTGGATTTCTATCTCGCTATCATAACTTCATATAATGGTAAATTATGTATTTATTTCTGTTTGTTTAAAACTGTGATTGTCTCTGAATCACAGAATTCCACCCCCCTTATCACCCCCCCACTACTTGTCAGCTCTAATCTACTCCTAGCATTATTTACGACACCTGATTGCTTTTTAGTATAATGTCTTTTTGCCTGCTTTTATGGCTTTGTAACTCACTTCTAATTTCCAAATTCAGTATTCAGGACAGACCTCCTGAAAGCTTGTCTATATAAACTGTCTGTTAGTCCAATAAAAATGGTATCACCAAGGATTTCAATCCTCTTTATTTTTTTTTGCATCTGTGGACTAACATGACATGATCTTACCTTATACAGTATATATAATTGTGTGTTGCAGTACTTGGTGATATCTTATTTATTTATTATATATGATTAGTTTGTCATTATATATATATATATATATATATATATATATATATATATATATATATATGATTAGCAGTTAATCTAAATACTGACAAAACCTAAATAAATTGTTTTCTTCCTGCTGACTCAGGGAGAGACCTTTAAAAGCCAATCATCTAAACATCAAGGTCTGGTCTAGGATCCAAATGCTTCAAGTTATTCTTTCCCAGTAAGAAAAATACAGCCAATTTGCCCTACCCTGATTAGGAGTCCTCTGGTTTTATAACATACTATATGCTGGAGTAGAAATTGCAACTCTTCGATCATAGTGATCCGAAGTGACAATTCACTTTGACTGTCGAATTTTCATATTGATGAATAAGGCGGAGATGACAAAATATTAAATCTGCTAATGTGTAAAACCTTAATACCATCAGCAGTGTTTCAGATATAGTCACAAAAGGGGCTTCACTGAAATTATAACACGCAGGAGGAAACAGTTTGTGAAGATGGCACAATAAACACTTTGTTTTGGAGCAACTCGATGTCCATTATTTTGAATTGCTACTATTGAGGGTAGGGGTGTTCCCTCTGTCTATCCAGCAGGCTACGGACATTTTGATTGGGTATTTGACCCATCACGCGTTTTTGCCAGTGTTTGTTTTTTACTCTAGGCCTAAAGGAGGTACAGGTTTCTATTGGATTAAAAAGTGAAGTGGGACAATCTAAGTGTATACACTGTAATCTATTGCAATGTTCTCACCACAGCCCCCCATGCCTGTAAGGCTCTGTTTACAGTTTGTATAGTATATATGTTTGTACTGGTAACATGCTAACCTTCTAGATGAGAGGACAAACTGGATAACAAACTGGAGCAAGTCTTGTGCAAGGGTAATGTGACTGAAGCTGGACAGCTCCTTGTGGTCTACCACACATTTTTTCCTCAATGTCATATAGCGGTATAAAAAGTGCAGTGGGACATACTAATTGTATAAACTGTATTATATTATAATGTTCTCACCACATCCCGCCATGCCTGTAAGGCTCTGTGTATAGTTTGTATAGCATATAATAGCCATTACATAATATTACGTGCCATTCAATTATGCATTTAGTGTGAAACTATTTAATGGGGTACAAAAACAATGTTAAACTTGCTTAAGTTTTCTTAAACGTCATATCTGGAAACATTAGAAATGCTCTAAATTATCTATGCTAAAGAGTAACAATGTATGAACATTTACCTCATTAATATTCATGTTATTGCTCTAGGTCAAAATACTAATTTGTGTCATTGCACTAGTTAATTGAAAAATGCTCCATTTCAATTTTTTCCTTTTACTTTATTCAGTTTTAATTATGAACACGAATGCAAATAAATGTTAAGAAGCAGTTTTATAAGGCAGGTCAATAACTAAAAATTGAAATATCTGTGTCTGCAAATTTAACTATGTAATAAACAGCTACAAGCATAAAGTCATTTTCAGGGTAATTAACAAACATAACAATCCAGTATTTTAAAATATTAGAAGTATATAAAAACAAAAAAAGAATACATTTAGACAGCTCAATTAAAGAGAACTGGTAGTTAAAAAAATAGTTATGGCACAATTTTGGAATAAAAAAGACATATACACACACTTTAAAATCTTATATTAAAAAAAAAAGCTAAGAATTAAACGGTATTTACCAACTACTGTGGAACATTCATTAGCAAACCCTCTCTGAACACAATCCCTTTAATGTTCAAAGCAGGAGTTACAAGATAGAAGATATGGGTAGTATTAAGTAAATGTGCTACCCTTTCCTACAATTAGATCACGTTTTTCCAAATATTTCTAAAGGAAGCTTTATATAAAAGTGGTATTTAATGTCAAGGCAATATTTCAGGTAGAGATTTTAAGTGGTTATACAATTATTTTAGGTCAATGATTATGGTAAGACAGAATGAAGTTTTGCTGCTTTCAGTTGATGATGTAGATGACACAGGTGAATGTAGACTTTAGTTGACAATTAGGGACTGACTATTTACATATACATACATATACACATACACATATATATATATATATAATATATATATACACACACATATATATTTACATACACATATATATTTACATACACATATATGTATATATAAGCAAACAGTAGCAAACTGCTAAATTAATTTGCTAAAAATTGCTCAAAAGGGAAACAAAAAATTAAAAGTAAAGTTATTCATTATTTTTATTAATGTTGCAATGTTCTTCCAGAAACAAAGCGGGTTTTGGGGTTTCAAGGAAGGTAGCAAACTCAAAGATTATTGCAACCGATTTGCAATTTTTAAAGCAACACAAAAGCATGTATTGTAAATTTTTAGGCAAAATAATTTGTACATGCAGCTAGTGTAATAAGAAATATCTATACCAATATTCCTTCCAAAGGCTCAAATTCCACTTTATTTCATCCTTTTACTGTGACAGACGCATACAAAAGATTGAAAGGTTTTATTCAGTCTGGGCAATGGGAGCTTAGCTAGTAAGGAAATATCTCTACATCATCATGCTCTGCATTCCCCTAACTGGGACTGATTCTTACCTAAAGGTTTAGGCAATGTTATGCATTACTTCCCAATATGGTAAAATGTAGTTGATGCAGTAATCTTTGTTTTATTGAATAAACACATACAAGTTGAAATGTCTGGAGTGTGTGTACCTGTTTCCATGAACATGAGATGCACAGAATGCAAAGCTGTAATGTAGCAATGTTGGATCAATCACAGCACCAGATTCTGCTTGCTCAATCAATTCCTTCAGGTAGCAGAGATGGCGATGGCAACCACGCACCCCATATCGAGCGCAATATTCATCTAATACGAAAACCTGCCCAGGGCTGAACCAACCCTATATGTGAAAACAGATTAAACCATTACTAGATTTAAGAAGATAGATTTTATGTCTGCAAAGGAAATTCAGGTACAGAGATTTGTATTTATTTATTTTTGCTGACAATAACATGAAAGATCTGGCACCAAATCATCACATACACAAATATATAAATCATCTTAGAGTAGTGGGGATGAACACATTAGCAAGAGATACAAGTCTTGTAGGAACTCATGGAGACAATTAACTAAGCAACTATGCACAGGACTAAAAAAAGGTCATTACGTTTTTTCCAACATTAACTACCTTTACTTTACTGAACCCTACAATGTAGGATACTCTCCCCTAAAACCTACACTGCACAAAACATTATTTTAATGAAGAAAACAGAAACCCTCAGACAGCAGCACTGTAAAGAAAGTAAAATTGACAGAAGGATTATTATTGGAAGGTTGCATCAAAATACCCTAACCTATTGCCTATACTTTCCCTAGGGATATCATTATGCATTTAACTGAAAAGTTCACCAGTAGGAAATATTGATAGCATATGCCAATTGGCAAAAACACATTTGAGTAAACAGTTGACAAACTTTTGAATTGTTTAAATGTTACTTTTGTTAATACAGCACTTATTTATGGCAATATAACCATGGGTGTCTGTAGACCATAATTTAAGTGGGGCGACTTTGTAATGTCATGACTTTATGGTCACGTGACACATCAGGAGCAATCAGAAGCCAGGATGACTCTTGCTTTAGAAGCTTGTGAGCTGTTAGCCTTCCAGGGGGTGCAAGATGCCCATGAGTACAAACTAATATAATAAATAAGTTAACGTTCTGAAGGTTGTTTATACTGGTGTTACTTCTAAAGACTGCAGGTGCCCTGCTTGACTACTGACCAAGCTCAGTCATAAATGGCCTAATTAGAGGCACATGGACTTATCTTTGGTTTTAAAACTTCTTCCCCTATTCCTAATTGTTCTTCTCATCATATCCATTAATTACTGCACACAAATTTGATTAATATTTTAGCAATGTATCTTAAAGATGCTCTATGAAGTTGAAATCTGAGCAATATTCAGGCTAAGAATAAAGAGTGGGAACATAAGTTGTTACTTTAGGCACCAATTCTAAGTGTTACAACATAATAATGTTCATATACAAATATAAGTACAGTAGAAAGTAGTTTATAAAATGGAAGATTTGTAAAGGAATATCATTGTTTAAAAATGACATAACATTATTTTAGATTTCAGAACTTCTAAAAATCTGCAACCTTTGATAATTGTATCCTACAATTAATACTTTAGTGTATATACATCAAACGACATGGAAATAATCTACGAGTCTACAAAAACCTATGCCTCTATTGCCTATAAACTAAAGCTTCTAACTTAATTAAAAGGCCAGTAAAGCATTTGGTCACCCAGTCTATCCTGAGTTAAAGGGACTACCTGACAGCAGTGGTTCACCTTCATATTCATGTAAAACAAAGCGAACACAAATCCTTCCTTTTACATAAAACCCAAGGCAAGGAACTCAAAAAACCTCAGTGCCATTGAAAGTTTGCCTTCATTTAGATAGTCAAAGTACAATACTAATTGTCAGAAAAAGGAATTTTCAAAAGCAAAGTCAATAAGTCAATGAGAAAATACTACTTTGATACAGCTATCTCACATGTCATTTGAACTAGGTGAGAGTACTTACCAGACAAGAATAGGAATCATTTAATCGGTGGTCCAGGGTATGCCGCTGAAGTATTTTAAAAAGTGAGGCATGATCAAATTGGCAGGGATTTGCTGATATGAACTCATCCATGCCATGTCTTTGGCCACGGTCTGTATCTGTTTTTAATAAAAAAAACAAAAACAAATGAAGAATATAGCCACCCTATGTAATTCTGAATGATACCAAGAAAGTGCTGATATTGTCAGATGTTCAATATATTAGAAAGTGATCCTGACACATTCAGAAAATATTTAAACAGAAACAAGCCAAATGGGCTCCAGCCAGGCCCAAACAAATCCATGGAAGTATGCAATCAGCTGCTCAACTGTGTGATTTAGGGGAATTACCCCATTAATTAGGGCAATCCCCATTAAAGCACATGATGTGTTTTTTTTTTTTGCAATAGTTCAGAGATGTTTGTAATAAAAAAAAAAAAAAAAAAGAGTTAAACACCAATATGTAAACATTAGAAGTGTGCAAATATAACATTCTTACAAGGAATGCAAACCAACATGGGAATTTACCACTTTTTTACCACTTTACCAATACTTTATCCATTTACAAACACTGGTTCTTTAATGTCAGTTCTGTAATATGTTTGTTTTCAAAAGAGAATAACTGATAGTCTACTATAACAAAGTGTTGCTTACAATAAACAATACAAAACACTTACAAGTCTGAGCAGGCTCAAGATGAGCATTTAATCCTTTTGGATTTATTTTCTGTGCTGGACTTGAAACAATTGGTTTGTAGGATTGCCCTGTTGCTCTGTACATTGCTTGAACCCATAATACTCTATCCTGATCATCATCACTAGCAAAAATAACAGTGTCCCCTTCTCTGACTGCATTAAAGAACATCCGACCACCCTGAAGACCTGTTAAAATACAAACACTGTTTATTAATTAAGTTGAACATTCCAGTTTATACCACTTCCCTCCTCAAAATAAAACATGCTTTCCCCCTTGCCGTTAACAGATGAAAGTTAATAAAGTTCAGAATATTATTTCTGAAAGCAAACAAGGGTATGAGCAGGAAAGCCTCTGAATCAAAAGCATTTAAAGACATAAATAAAGGAGCACTAATTTCAAATCCTGATTGTGCCCTTGAAACTTTCTGTACAAAGGCATTTGATTAACACAATCCCTTCATTTGGACAGTCTAGAGTAAAAGACAGGAAATACCTGACTGAGGATCTGTGTAATCCACTGTGTAGCCTTCAAGCTGCATAAGCTCCTGAGGCTCTGATTTCTTTTCTCTGTAGCTACACATTGCAAATGTGTACTGGCTTACCTGTATGAACAAGAGTGTATGCAACAATAAAATACTAAGGAAATGTATTGCTATTGTGTTACTTTACTGCATGGTGGCTCTTCTTTTCTACTGTTTTTTTCCCAGTCTGCACCTTAACGAAGTGGCGGGTTGCTAAGTTAATTTATCTTAGCAACCAGACCATGTAAATGTAAAAAAGAACAAAAATGCAAAAAAAAAAAAAAAAAATTGTTAATTGGTTTAACTACAAGCTAAAAATTAAGGTAGACAACCCCTTTAACACAACTGTTATATGCCAATACTTATTAACATTTATATCTATTAAAAACAATAATCAGACAGTTTTATCAGTTATAGAACTTAACATGCATCGTGCTGAGAGTTGAAGGGATGTTTTAACACAGATGATCTACAGAATTACAAATACAAAGTATGAAATATAGACAAATAAATTGCTAACACTATATGTAGTACATTTTCTAAAACAGACTTCAAAACTGTTGCTTTGCTATTTGAAATTTCCAAAGGAATTATTATTTTTTATTTATAAATCATCAATATATTCTACAGTGCTATCTACACAGCAAGGGTGAATCAGACTTTTACTGATGATGGATAATTAGCTAAATAAATATGTGAAATGAATACAGCTTGAATAAATACAGTTTTATCTAAGCTACACATTTACTTATACAAAATATTAATAATTGCAAATCTGAGAAGTGTAATGATATATGTCTTATTTTCCAATGACAAAAATGCAATGATAACCATCTTAAAACTTAAAGGAATAGTTTAGGTACCAATGGTTATTTTCACCATTTTAGATAATTATATATACTGAAAAAATCAATTAACTTATTATAGCCCTATTTGATTTACAGCCAGCTTCTTTCCCGAAGCTTCCTTTCTCTCTCACCTACTTCCTTCTCTGCAATTAGACCTAGAATCTTAAGCCAGAAATTTAAATTAAAGTCTTGATAATTCTGAATAACCAATCAGAATCTTGCAGGTGTGTAACCTCAAAGAGCTATTGCCTGCTTACTTCTTTATGATTGTTTTTTATAGGACCTCAGAAACCTTAGGATCAAATCGGTGGCATCATATTCCGCACTGATTAGCTGAAAAGGTGAGAGAAGGGGCGCTTTTATAAAGAAGTGGCTGTAAAATAAGAACAAAACTTAAAAAATAATTTATATTATAAAAACAATTAATTTAACAGGGGTAATTTAAAAGGCAACAACTGTTGAAAACTGTATTGTTACAGCAGATCTCCCTCCTACCTTACAGAACGTTCCATTAAAGTAGCTATTTTAATAGAAGGTATTAGCCAGGAATCTTACCTGAACAAGGACAAAGTATCGTTTTTTCCATCGTTTCCATACTTTCTGCCCCACAGCATACAAGTACCTAAATGATACAAAACATAGCAGCCTATTACTCATTTTGATTTTCTTCTCAATGTGCAAAGGCATTTATTTAGAGGTATACATACAATAAGCTTTATTAAATAATATGTTCCAATGCACATAAGAACATCTCAGAAAACTCAAACTCTAAGATGTCATGTCAGCTGTCATCAACAATTGCTGAATAATATTCCCAACATTTGTTAACAGCTGATGGATACTGCTAGGTATAAGTATCACAGAATGGATATCCCAGCTTAGAGCAGTGATGGTTAACTTATGACATGCCGAGACGTTTTTGCTGACACGCAGCTATTTTGGCTTTTCAGCTATTTTCCAAAGGTGAAACAGCTATTTTCCTTTTTCTCTGCAACACCTGGAGCAAAAAGGCTGAGGAACGAGTCTGATTTGGGCAGCAGCAGACCATCTACTGAGGGGCCAATGCCTAAAACTGAACCAGGGAACACCATTTCCAAGATGGAGGATACCCTGCTGACCTTCAGCTGCTATGGAGAGGAGTATTACAGGTACAAAAAGGCCAGGAAAGTACAACTTGTGGATTGTTTAAAATGCCAGTCCCAAGTCACTCCACACTTAAGACGCCAGTGTATTCACTGGAGGGTGCAGGTGCACAGGGCCCTTGAATTTGTGTCCCTGTGTCTTGCAGTTAATTATATGGACAGGTACCTCACCTGCAGACCAGTAGAGGCTCAGAATCTTAGACTTGTTGGGGTAACTTGCCAGTTTATGGCATCTAAAATAGTAGAGAAATGTGTTCCCGTGGTAGCCAACTGCTTAGAACACATGAAAATGTATTTTCATGCACTGAAGTGTTTAATCTAGAGTGCATCATTATTAAAACACTTACATTTTGCCCAGGAGCCCCAACAGCTGATTATTTCTTAGAGCACTTTATACTGACTGGGCTGGCAGGGGAGGGGATATCTGACATCCAGGTGAATAGAGCAGCAAAGTTACTCACTGCTGCTAGAGTTATTGTGGGACTGTGCCTGGCAGATTATTCCTTACACTCATATATACCATTGGTCCTGGTACTATGCTGCCTAAAGGTAGCTAGCCAAGTGTTTGGCTATACCAACACATACACTGTACAAGCCAGTGACTACCCAGAAGACCTTATAAGCAGGTATACTGAGAAAGTTGCCATCCTTGTCTCAGAAAACAATAAGGTCCTGCAACTCATGCCACTGGTTGGGATTCTATTTCTGAGGTATCTCAGGGCCACCAGAGAACCTGAATCAATGCATATGTGGCCATATGTGTATACATTTTATTTTTATTTTGTAAAGTCTGTAAAATATAGTTTGGGATAGCACTGTATAGAGAGGTGAGGCACTAGAGGTAGAGTGAGGGCAGGGCCATTGGCAGATCTGGAGGGATTTAGAAAATCAGCTCTGGTAGGGGGGATTTATTTATAGGGGGGCATTATATTGGGGGGAACTGCTACACTTAGTGGGGCACTATATGGGGTAACTGCTATACTGAGTGGGTACTATTAGAGGGGGGACCTTTGCACTAAGCAGGCCATTAAATGGGAGACTGTTGCACTGAGTGAGGCCCTAGTATATAGGGTGTACTGCCTATGGGAAGTTTTTTGTTTGCTCTGGTAACTTTATTAGTAGTGTTAGCGAAATTAGCTTCTCTAAAATGTGTTTATAATTTGGTTGGGTGTGGGAGGAGCTGCAGGGGATAGGGCCCTGGTTCAGATTTTTTTTTTATATTTTATTATTTAGCTCAAAACAAGCATTTTCTTATTGCTTTTATTTTCCTGTCACTACATCCTGTACTATTGTTATGCTGCTATTATCTGTTCCAGGAGAGAGCTTTAGCCACACCAAAGTGTAAGCAATATTTTAATATTGTTACAACTGTTCTGGCTGAAAATCAGCCCTGGTTTTAAGCTAATGCTGTATTTGCTGCCTGGAAAATTTCACTACATTTTAAGGGTTAGTTGCCACAATTGCAGTAAGGAGCCTGCTGAACATACTTGGGTCACTTATCAAAGGAAGCAGCCAGGGAACTGAG
Organism: Pipa carvalhoi; assembly: GCA_021901965.1. Taxonomy (NCBI): domain Eukaryota; kingdom Metazoa; phylum Chordata; class Amphibia; order Anura; family Pipidae; genus Pipa; species Pipa carvalhoi. The sequence continues at coordinate 10,399 of JAKJJM010007033.1, forward strand.
GAGGTAATAGCACATACTTGGGGCCCGATTTCGGAAAGCCCAAATCGGTGCGATCAAATACATTTTAGCGAGCTAATGAAGCGCGGCACAGAAATTGTCAGGGACGCACTTCAATATGCGCTTGAAGAACAGGCGAGCAGCGTTTTGACTGCCACTGTTCGCCTGTTCTTCAAGCACCACCCGAGTTATGGTCTGTTTTTTGATGAATTTTGACACACCGAGCTCAAAAGGTTGGCTTAGAGGAATATTTTGTCATCCGAAGAACTCTGTATCACCTTTGTCAATGTCACATAAAGGAATGTTACATAACAAAGTCTATTAAAGTTCAAAGTATAGACCATAATCACAGAATCATGAGTGAACACAGGATTCTATTGGGAGTGATAAGCATCAGAGGTTATTTACAAATTCAGATATTCAGATTACTACATATTTCAAAATTGTAGTAAATCTCTTTATTTAGCCCCACACAATATCCTGGAATGGATTGTTTCAATCGCCCTATAGATAGAGGCAGTGCCATCCTCTCAGGAATTACTCCAGCATGATGTATTAATCATATACCAGACACTGTGCTCACCATCTGTCTGTACTTGGTAATTACACAAGCCTACAGTACCAAATTACTGTATATTGCATGACTCTAAATGCTTGTAGTAAAATCAGTTGCATTTTTCAAATGATATTCCAGGATTTGATATACCTCAATATAAACCATTTAAAAGTTCAAATGAATGATAAATTACCCAGTATTTTCCCATATTTAGGTGTACCACAGCCATGGTGACATGGAAAATACTGGAAATCTGTAAAAAGTTTCCAAATGAAACATATCAACAGGACAATTCATCAACTCGGGCATTTGTTAACAGAGGTCTAGTCAAAGGTTCGCTTTCTTTTTTTGCTTCTCATATATCTGTGAATGCTAACTGGCAAATGGTTGCTACCTGATACAATACCTTGGTAAACAATTTCCCTGGTTAAATACAAGATTGTCTTGGCCACAACCCGGAGCATGGACCCCAGATGTTTTTCTGAACCTCACAAAGTATCCTCGAAATAAAATGCTAACATTACATTTTTCCAAATGAATGTAACTGCAACTAACACCCAAACTCCATCTGTTGTGCTGAGCAATGCTTCATTTTAAATTAAATACAAATTTTTGTTCTTAAATAGATGTTAAAAACAGATGCATGCGCCTTCAAAAAATGTATACAATTTTATGGAAACTATATACCATTGATATCAAAAAAATGTACAATGTTTAAAGATATAAAATTAAATAGCTTTATTTATAAATGGAAGCTGTGAGCATGATACTAACCCCTTTAAAAATAAGTGAGCAGGATAAAAAAAAGTGTGCCGAATGGATTCATTATGCTGCATTTTGTTTCCAGATTTATAAGAAACATTATTCAGTTATCAGCACACTATCACTATAGCAGCTTTTTATCCAATCACCAATGGATTACAAACAACATTCTCTAATCAGAGGGCATGCAAGATAATTATTCAGTAAATATATGGGAGCCCTGTACTCCTACCACAAAATATTGGAGCTTGGGTTGTGTTTCTGTTTCATAAACAAAGTTCTCCTCATGTACAAGGACGACTGACATAGGTGTATTTAACCACTCTTCCTAGTGGCTTTCTTAGTTAAATTTAGGAAGCCACTTGAATGAGTGGCAATTTGTCTTCAAGAAAACACATGAAGTCCAGTTTATTTTGATTTTATTAGTGATAACCAATAGTAACTAACTCAGTTACACTCCAAAGTGCCCAGTTTATGTTCAGGACCATGCAGCATAGTTCAGACTGTGCAGAATCACAGTTACAAATGAGTGTCTAGAAGCCTACACAATGCAAAAAGCACAACTATTTTTAATGTCTACCAGATTTATTATAAATGCCAAGTCGTGCTAATCAGTGGCCAGTATTAAAATATTTACATTACTCATTGCTTAGTATACCAATTATATTGCCCATTGCCATAAAACCCAAGCAACCTATCAGTGACAGTTACACTACACATTGCTTAGGACCTGGGTATAATAGCTAAATGGCTCATTGTCCATTAGCCTAATGATTACATTGCATATTGTTTAGAAGCAAAATTGTGCTGTTCGATGACCAGCAAATTACACTGCCCATGACATCAGAACTAGCAACTTATAGCTTAATGCAATCTCACTTTCCTGTTTAAAAATATCAGTTTGAAATGTGTTGATCCATGATATTCTCCAAGTCACTTCTTTTCACTGTCACTGCATTCCTCCACCTGCCAATGTACCCTTCCATTGAGTAAACAGTGGATCATGGGATCTTTAGTTCTAAAACTTTATTACTGGGCTGCAAGGGATTTTCTGTGCTACAATGACAAAAAGTGGATTTAATGAAGGCTTCTATCTACAACCGATTCTATATTCTGACTAAATACCTTACATTGCATCATGGCAAATTTAGGCATTGACTTTCTGAAATATGATAAAATGGCAGCACATAATTTTATATGAAACAAAAATAACAATTTATCACAAACTGAGTCTTTGACAACTAATACCCTCTTGTGGGTGACATGGTATCATGGGAATTGTAGTTTTTCTGATCAAGATATAGTACCTTAAAATGAAGTATTCTAGGCTATAAAATTGCATAAGCAAGTGCTTTAACTATAAATAATGCTTATCAAGTGCTAAAATGAGTTTTAAAGGTATAAATGTGATTTTATTTTGCTTTCCAAAATTGCCTTGTGTACTATAAAGGATAATGTACCTCCTTTTGTACTTTGCATTCGTCTTGGAGTTCCATGCCCTGGCCTCATGCTTCTTTATGGTCATGGAACTCCTTGATGTCTATTAATATCCTTATAAATTACAGAAAAGGGTCATCTCCATTCTCTGTTGTGGAGAAAGTTAAAGGCTGGCTATTGGCACCTGGATTTGTAAATAACTAAGGAGTGCATTCCGTTTTACAAGTCAAATATAGGGTTTCATTTTTTTGTCTCTAACATGTTATAATTGATACAAAAATGTTTATAATGTCTCTGTACGGAGATCTCTCCCACAATCTATTTATACCAAGAACTGTAAGTATAACAAGGGGGCATCCTCTACGCTTAGAGGAAAGAAAGTTTATGCATCTACATAGAAAGGGG
>JAKJJM010007064.1:0-15978 GCA_021901965.1 Pipa carvalhoi
GAGTTTTGCAGTGCAGTGTATTAAATCATCCAGCTTCAGATGGAAAAACTACTGGGGAGAAATGCTTTTTACTATGGTATAGTACTGCATATGTAAAGATGTTCCCCTTTAAATATCGCCCATAGACTGAGGGTGAATGTATACAGCTAGAATATCCTTTAATGTGCTACGCAAGTCTAATCTCTAGTAACCTGTTTATCCAAAGATCTGTGTTAAGGACTCAACTCACTAGAAAAGTGCACTTTTATACGTTTCACCAGGGGCATAGCGTACCTGAGTTTTCAAGTGTCTGCTCCTGACAGATGGACACCTAGCATATGGACTTTGAGTGGAGAGGATAGAGTCCCAGGGTAGTGACCTAAACTGTGCTGGAAGAAGGATCTCCATGAAGTGGCCCCCCCCAAAGAAGAGGGTGGCCTGCATACCCTCCTGCGGCAACTACTGGAGGGACTAATGTGTCTCATAATTGAGTGTAATCCTATGTACTTGATTGTGCTCCAAAATGCCATCCTTATTTATTGCTGCAACATAAGTTTTCCAGATTAATATTACTTGTCATTTTGCTAACAAAATTGTGTTTTAAGTGTGCCCCCCAAAGTATGCAGGCCTATTCCCTGGGATCTCATATCTACTAGCTGGGGTATGGCTAGTAGCTATTGTGGGATCAGTGCACTTCTATATTTATAGTGTTGCACTAATATGGAGGAGGGCATTTTTAGAAAATGTTTACGACAAATTTTTTTTTTGTGATTAGATCACAAACCATCCCCCCCCCTCCAAAAAAAAAAGGAAGCTTATAACAATTTGTATGCAGATTTTTAACATATTTACATTTAAAAAATTAAGGTCTCCTAATGAATCACTCATCATGTTCATTTATGCCAGCAACACAATAAACCCACATTCTTTCCTACCTGGTTATTTATGCCTCTTCTGCAATTATAATTCACAAGTACATGACAGCCTTTGTAACATCTCAGCTTCACCCCATGCTGAGAAAGCTGTTGTCCTGGGCATTGACTTCTTACAGAGCATGTGCAGAAACCAGAACTGAGTGTGTGCCTCATTAATATTCACAGCTTAATAGGTATCAGAATTTATTATCATAAATATTGAGTAACCAATATGGTGGCTGTGAGATACTAACACCAACAGTTTTATAAGATAACACTACAGCCCAAAGGTACTGATTGGCTGCCCCACAGCGTAGCGGTTAAGGCTGGCACACCCTATACTTACAGCATAGCAATTTTTATTAGGTTACATTAGTTCTTCTTTAAATATCTGTAAGATGATATGATTTTTATATAAAAAGACAGCACAGAGAAAGCAAAGATAGTATGGATAAAAATAGCAAAAACACTGAAATATTTATTTGAAATTTAAACTTTTTTTGTATCACACATTTTGGCAGCAGTGTTCTTTATTCTGGGTCATATTTAATTAGCTAGTGCTTCAACTTCTGTCAGCTATCTTTATTGTAGTCACAGCTTTCAAAGAACTAATGAAATTGATAAGCAGAATCAATGGCAGAAGATTCAAAACTGCTGACCTGTCAGCTGTCACACACCCTGGGATTCTCTTCGATCGCTGTGAGTCCAGGAGATTGAGGTGATATCCAGGCAATTCTTCTATTTCCCGCAAAAGCAGAAAAGGCTGTGGCTTTTGTATGGAAAATAAGTCTGCAATGGTTAAAAAAACAAGAGAATCCCAGTTACACATGTCGTTATATATTTATGTTGGCACAGGGTATGAAAAATTACATACATAATGTAAAAGGCCTGTATGAAAAAAGTACATCTCCATATTTTATTAATTATGTGAAAGATGAAGGTTAAAGGCAAAAAAAAAGTTTTCTATTTCTTTCTCAAAAGGAGAAACTAAGATAAAATACGTAATGTTAATAAATAGATGTCGTTTTCTACAAAAAAGAAATGGAAAACTATACCTGAATTATCTTTTTGTCTATCGAACTGTAAAATCATTGGACTAAATTAGGGTATTCAGGCAACTAACAAATGATTTACCAATCAGCCAAGTAAGGATTTAGGGACTAAAGGATGAATTCACCTGTTGAATTCACTTCGCTCCAATTCGAGTCACATCACCAAAGTACACAAATTCCTTTTTCATTATTTAATAATTGAAGAATACACTTGTTGTACAGGCAGATAGCTGCGATCACTGTCGCATGCGTAGTGTGGTGTAGTCAGGCGTATAGAAGTAGGATGAGAAATCATGTGGAGTGAGGCAAGTTAGACAAGTGAAGGGCAGTGACGTCAGTCTCACCATATCCCACTAACTGTATTCTGTGAATATTCTATTTCTATGTTACCTTGTCCCTAGGTCATGTTGTCATTTAGTTGCAGTCGCCATTGTCACTTTTGAATGAATAGTCGCTTTATGCAACACTGGAGTCCTGTCATGAATCCCCCAATTCACCACTTTGAAATGTTGAAGTGAAACAGGTGAATTCAGAGTAGTTCACCTAGTTGCATTTGCACCTTTGACACACTCCGCAGCTTAATAGTAGAAATGCCTGTGCATGTGTGCACGCAAAATTATGCGAAGAGCTCCATAAGATTACGACTAACGTAGTCGCCCGAATTGGTTGCGTACTTGCCACTTTGCATAATTTAGTCAATAAGTGCACATGGGAAGTGGCAAATAGATGCGAATTCATAACTCTACGTGACTATTCAAACTGTAGTCAATAAGGCCCTGTATGTCGTGATGTGCTGTTTTTTGAGGAGTCTGCTGCCATCCACTATATCATAGTTAACTCTTTCCTTCCTACTCTGCTCATTCTAGGGTGCTGAATACTTACCAATCAGAGAACTGAGTACATAGATATCAGAGTCCAATCCTTTCGTGGCTTTCTTCCATAGTCTTCGCTAGCCTTAACAGTGGTCTTTTCTTCCCCTGTTAATTTTGACACTGCAATATAGCCTTTTAAATCACAATATGAGTTTCAATTTTTAATTTTGGCTGCAGAGTCCTTGCCCCAGCTGTGTGCCTGCCTGCTATGAAGACTTGTTCCACTCATTGTCAATCACTACTGTGGAAACCTTTATATTCTCCATGGGTTTATGTAAGGTAAGCTTAGATAAAACATCTGGGGACTTACAGCTTGCAACCCCAAGGGAATCCCCTACATGTAGCATATGCAGGCAAGAGACAGGAACAAAGCAATTGCAAGATACTGGATCACACAGTAGCCAACAGTGGAAGCAGGAGACTGGAACCGACAGCAACCAGCCACAAGTACAGGAATAGTTGGTGGGCAGCAATTGAAGCTGAACTGCAAAAGATCACAGCTCTGAAAGTGATCACACTTGGAAAGTTTTATGATTAGGCAATTGCAGACTGAATCTGGCTGCCTCTTATAAGAAATAAACTCCTCTGTGTGGTTAGAGCTTAATACACAAGCTTATTGTTCAGAAGATAGGAAGGTATTAACAAATGTAGGGTTCGGGAGCAGTTTGCACTGAGATAACAAAGCACCACTGTGGATCTATTGTCCGACGGCAGGATTGGGGGGTCCAGACTCAGATCAGTGCTTTACACCAACCAAACAGATCATCAAATAACTGCACAATACAGCCACCATGTGGGTATATACATGTGAAGATGGCTCAGTGGTTAGCACTGCTGCTTTTCAGTGCTGGGTTCTGGGTTCACGTCCATCCTGGATATCATCTGCATGAAGTTTGTATGTTCTACCCATACTTGCATGGGTTTCCTCCAGGCACTCTGGTTTCTTTCCACAATCCAAACACATAGTAAGTGAATTGAAGCCTGATTAAATTGGCTGTAGTCTGTGTCTGTCTATCTATGTGTGTGTGACTGAATAGCAAAACTAGATTGTAAGCTCAATGGGACAGGGTCTGAAGTGAATGATGAATATCTGTAAAGCGATGTGAAAGATACCAGTGCTATATAAACACAATACGATACATTGGACAGGATCTAGTTATTCCACTTTTGGCTTATTGCATATATGCCATATTTTGAGCTATGGTGTTATAAATTGTTTGCTGATCGAATGCAGCCTGGGAAACTTATCAGCAAAGTGCATGAAAAATACACTCTTAAATAGACTCTATTAAATAGAAATTGTACTTTCCAATAGACATTGAAATCATTCCTGTTTATGTTAAGTGTCAGAAATAAAATAATTTCAAAAATTTTGGATTGATTAAAACAACCCTTGTGTTGGTGAAAATACATGTGAGCAATGTCACTTCATTTTGCTTCAGATGTTTACAAACTATGTGGCTTAGTAGTTGGCGTGTTTTTTTTTTATATTAAATAGCATAAATAGCTGCTATGGAATGTACAACCTTACCAGTAACATTGGGTGCTAGCTCCATGGGGAACTGGCAGTGTAAGCAACACCTCAGCTCCAGTGAAGGCAGGTGATATATACTTAACTTAGTCTGGACCAGCAAAAGGAAATGTGTACATTGATCTACTTACTGCAGGAACACAGACTGGAAATGTAATCCTTTTCTTTTCTTTCCCCAAACAATGCATGTGAATTACTTGTTCATGCTGAACTTGCGGAGATGCTTTGGCACATTCTCATTTTGGACACGTACTGTATGAAAGGCAAAGTGCCTTTAAAATTGCTTGTGTCTCTCTAAATCTACTCCCCAGTGTCTGCCTTAGAGTAGATAAAATGGAGCTTTGTGAAATATAAACTATTAGCTTATTTTTTTTTTTTTCGAGGCACATCGAATAATGTCAACAGAAAAAAAGTTAAATATTTTTCTAAAGTTATACTTTGTTTTCTTATTCCAAAAGACAATGAAAATCAAATGCTAAGTTCTTCAGGTCAGAGCCTCTGTTGTACATTTTGAAACGGTCATGTAAAATTATCATTTTCTTTTCAAGATTTTTTTTTTTATGTGTGGTAGAAGTTATGGAACTTTCTTATTACGTTATTAAAAAAAACACAATTAATGCTATTGTTTACATTTTAGAAGCATATATTTATTAGCTTATATATTTAAAACAAAATATATGGTAAATTCTCAAGTATTGTTTTGGAAATCTTACATATCAGATTGTAATTTGTTTAGACGGTGCACTATAACATTACTAAAACTGTTGGGGCCTTGCACCTGTCACCTTAAATCTCCAATACTAATTTAGATTCTACTAATGAAATAAACATTTTTGTAAATATATATGTATAAAAAAGTCTACCCTTATACAGCCTTTCTCTCTGTCATCTTCCCTATCAGCCCGACTTTTCTTTCCCGGGTTGGGCAGGGCTAAATGATGATTGACATTACAGCTCCTCCAATCAGATCCCTGCTAGATCGTAATTTAAGAGATCTGATACATTTTAAGTCATGGGGGATATTTATTAAGGCAGTTCTGACCATATTGAATAGTTTCACACTGTTTATCGGTCAATTAGCATTTTTCTGTACTTTTCAGTTTCCCTACTTTACAAAGGGTCAGTAAAATGTATCATCATAAATAAATCATTATCAATAAAGATTGATCAGTTGACAGTGGCACATTTTGCAGTGCTTTTCTATTAGAATCACCTTCCATTACATATTGATGTCAACACTTTTTTGGTTCTAAGTGACCAATTCCATAGGGAATAATGGGTTTATGCCAGTCTGAGGCAGGTGAAGACTTTTGTTAGATAAAATTGTCCTTGAATAGTTTAGGTAAAATCAGTGATATCATTACATATATGCTGTTTTTCCTGCAGTAACTAATCAAAACTTTTTGACTTTAGTAAATGTCCCCCATGGAATTTGAAGATTTACTAGATAACATGTGTGATGTGGTATCATCTACTGAAGATATTATAGGCAAAAACTCTAATTAAATTACCTAGCCTAGTCCTGTATATTTGTTTACTTATAACACAGTCCAAAAATGTAATGTTTCATCTTTTTAAATAAAACCAGATATTTTAGCATACTATCAAAATTGGTGATTTTGGTCACCAAAAAAGACTCTCCACCACTTTGGTAGAGAGGGGCTTTAACATGTGACAGTAGACACTAGTTGATTCAATGAGTTAGAACAGTGGTTGGCAAACTTTTTTCAGGAGGGAGCCATTTCGCTCCCTCCTCCTCAGGTGGCTGATTACTGTGGAGCCGCAAAGGGGGAGGAGTGAACGCTCCTGGTCCCATGACTTGCCGACGTCCAATCAGAAGCGTCAGAGGTCATGAGCATGGTTATGGGGTGGGGCTAGGGAGTGCGCTGCGAGCCACAACACGGCGTCCGAAGAGCCGCACTTTGCCGACCACTGAGTTAGAATATCACCACAAACGTGTAAAAATGAACATTTAAGATCATCTGCTCATTACATTAGTTTAATTAGCAGTTTAATAACAAACAAAAGTAAACGATATAATATTAGATCATGGAAAGAACGAACATAAAGAAAACTGCTTTAAACAGTAAATTGTTTTAATGAATCTTTACTTAAAAGTCTGGCACATTAAAGCCCAGAGGAAAACCGAGAGGAATTGTAAATGAAATAAAAATAAAAACTAATGAAAAGAAAAATGATGTCAAAATGTCTCTACATTTTTAAAAAGTTAATAAAGCAATGCATCTGCTTTGTAAAACAGACCACTTTTTTTTTAACATCTTCAATAACTTTAGAGATGCTGTATCTCTAGATGTTCCCATACAAAGATGATGCTAAATGCATATTTCTTGGTAAATTAGGACTATTGGGACCCAAGTACTACAGGCAGTTTATTAACTTGGCTAATTCAAATTGTTAATAAAAGACTTGCTTTTGAAAGTTTTGTGATGAAAAAATGATACTGTGATCAAGACAGTTTTAGATGGTCAATTCGGGTTATGTTGGCAGTATGGAATAATTATACCATAGATGTGAAAATGACTTTGTCATAAATGAGAAGTAGAGAGTCCTCTGGATCATATTTCTTAATATTTAAATGAAGGTATTGATTTGTTGACAGTGAATAAAGGCAAAATTATAATAGTTATAGATTTTTAAATATAAAAAAAATTGGAGATTAAAACAATCCATTTTGAGTGTTATGATTCATTAAGTTGTTTTTGCAAACTTCAAATGAATGTGATTAAAAGTGCAATATTCAACACATTCTTCTCTTTTCTTATTTAGATTTTAACCCAGGCGTGCAATTGTTTTCAGTCATAACAGACACTGACTTATAAAGTGGGAAAGTAGGATAAACTGGCTGACATCTTAGAAATGTTTAGTAATCAGTCATGGTGTTGAAACTCCCCATGACCAAATCATTGTATAAATATCTATTTTGTTGGCTCCATAGTCTGAAAAGCAGAGGGATTTATGTAATGTGTATATGACTGGAAAAAGTCTTATGAATGTCAGATATAAGTATACTACAAGTGACTCATTTCATTTTTTTCTAACAGTTTGCAATTAGAACCTTGACATCAAATACATTTTATAGTGGAATGTAAATGGACACTTTGACATTGTATTCATATGTGCTCATTGAACACGTAATTAAAAAACATAACCTTTATAATAATCATCTCTTGGTGCTGTAACATATTCCATTCCTCTGGCAAAACTTTCCACTAAATTTTGGTCGTAAGCATTTGTACCGATAATGTTTGTTAGTGAGGACAGGCCTGCTGTTTGCTTTCATATTTTTTTGAAAGCTGGTCCAATTTGTTAAGGTCAGTCAAGTACTTCCTGCCAAATTTGGCAAACCATTTGGGTGAAATTTTGGGTGAAATTTATTAAAGTTGAAAAAAGGCTGTTTTCAACCATTTCGATTGCATTCAATTGAAAAACTCGATCAAAAAATTTGATCGATTATTTTCAATATCAATATATCGAAAAATTCCTTTTCCCCATCGAAAACTAACTCTATACTACATTCAACAAGAGTAATTGAAACTTATCTCTGGAAAATATAATATTCAATATCACAATATCGAAAACATTTCTGTCGAATTTATCAATTTTGTATAAATTAATATTCAATATCAAAATTTTCTTTCATCGAAAATTATCAATATGGTGATATCGAATAAAACGAGGTTTTCAGCTTTAATAAATTTTGCTCTAAGTGTATGTGTCAATATCCTTTTCTCAAACTTTCACCACAAGATATATAAAAAAAATCATTAAAAAATTGTCATTGCATAAATTAAACCATTCCACACCATTATTCCGCCTCTACTGGACTTAGTTGTCACTATACATTCATGAAGGAAACATTCTCTTGGCGTCTGGGTTACCCAGATGCAGACTTCCAAATCATGATGTATGATTCATGAAGTACATTCCATTATGCCAAAAGTAAACTATGGGTTATTTAATTCTCTATATGTGGAGCTTGATCGATATGACTTTTTTCAACCTTACTAACTATGTAACTATGTGTGCAAGGCAACCCTTATGGTTTAGAAACAGTTGTTTATTTATAACAGTATATTGCTGTAACCAGTTATCTCCTTAATGGTAGAAAAATAGTGAATTATGTAAAAAAAATTTGCAATTCATTACATACCTGCATCTTAAAACAAAACTGATATGGTTATTTACATTGTTTCCTGGATTTTTGCAACATCAAACAAAAAAATTAACAATGGTATGTTTCAGTATAAGCTTCATATCCTCCATTCTTTTAGAATCCAGTACACCAAATGACAACCTTCAAGTCTAAGCAGTTGATTCATCAAAGTGAGAATTTGACTGTCAAACCTACTCCTTATTTACTAAACAGAGGATTCCCATAGTGAAGACACAAAGACATCAGTATCGTCTTTTGCATAATGTGGCCTAGTCAGTCAGACTGTAGGATTCCTGCTATTAACCCCCCCCCCAGATTGGCCACTTCAATTTGGCAAAGTAAAACTGGTGAATGTGTCACAGTAGGCCTTGTTGAATTCGCTACTGCAACAGACTTTGATGCTTGATAAATAGTCAAATTACCTGTGCACGTGAAGTGGTGCGAAGTGCTCTTTAAATCTGCAACTGTAAGTAAGCCATCAAATTAGTCTCCAGTTCACCACATCGCAGAGTTTTATGATTCCCGAATATGGGGAAATGGTGAATAAATGTGAAGTCACACGTATGTGACTATTTGGCCTTTCATTAATAAGTCCCTGTGTGTTAGTATCACCAACTTTAAAATAAAATGAAATATATGTCCTCTGGATATAAGCTGGTTAAATTTAGTTCATCAATTCATTATTTTAAAGGCAACAGAAAACATTGTAACTGAAGTGCCAGGAGGCTTACCACCTCAAAGCAGTAAAACAAAATCATAGCTCTTGCAGTTGACAGAAAAAGTAATGATACTGTAGGTCAAGGTACATGAGACAGTGATAAAATTTAACATTTCAGGGTCCACATGGCTCTGACATAGGTTTCCTATAGTTTTTAGATTTTTTTTTCTCTTTAACTTTCGTATTGAGTCAGCTGTTCCAAATAGCAGACTGTCTTAGAATACTATAAATAATTCCATTTCTTAATTAACCTCTATGAACTGATTCAAACATTGGGAAAGTTTGACTGTTCTTCTTCTAAACAGAATGATCTTCACAGCACACAGATCTTCACTTCTTTGATATTTGTAGAATTGTGTGTATTTCAGGAAGTCCCTTTAGAGTACCCTCACTGCAAAATTTAGAGTTCACATCATAGTTTCTTTTATTGGAAACACAGAACATTTATGATCAAACATGGCTTAATATATTTGCTCTCTTCAAAGGATCAAACATCTCATCCTCTTTAAATTTTTATCTCCTTATTTAAGAATTTCGATTAATGCTATTGCATTCAACCTTTTAAGCTTAATAATTTTTAATGGTACTGCAAAATTAATGGTTTTCTCTCTCTTGCCCTATTTCTGTCTCCCTCTCTATATATATCTATATATATATATATATATGCATAAAAATAAGATGAGTATTGCGATACTTGGTGATACCTTTATGATTGGACTAACGGTCAATTTAGATAGAGGTGAGCAGTCGTGAATATTGCTGGACGTCGGTTGGAGTTGTAAACCGACTCATAGCAATATTTAATACTGCTCCAGTAGTCTGTTAATTTTAGTAGAATTTCTTTTTGTCTATCTCTATGGCTGTGTAAACCCCCCTGAACTCAGTGTTGCTCCAGACTTGATAAAGCGAGAACAAACCTCTCAAAAGCTTGTCTATCTAAATTGACCATTAGTCCAATAAAAAAGGTATCACAAAGTATCGCAATACTCATCTTTTTTTGCATCTGTGGAATAACACGACCACTCTATCCTAGCTTATATATATATATATATATATATATATATAAAGAGAGAGGGTTGTACAGGGAGGAGTTCTATTGTACATCTAAATGCATTGCATCAGCCCTTTTAAAGGCAACAATAAAAAGCAGTTTCGTTATAGATATTTGTGAGGTGAGCACTGAAAACATTTCTGAAGCCAGCTGTCCTGGTAGAGTTCTGTAAATAGGCAAAGCAAGTCTGTCTTTCTGTGACATACTTTTCTCTTTTAGAATTTTTCTTTTTTTAAAGTCTGGTATGAATCAAATTCCTTGTGCATTGTATCCATTGTATATGTGCACTGTGTAAGAGGTCTGCAAGGCAGAAGCCAGGCCTGGCTCAACAAAATGTGAGATCCAAAACAACTTCCTAAATAAGGAAACAGAAACATCGCTTTGTTAGTATTCAAATATAAAAGTTACTGGTTAGTAGAGATCATCACATTACATAAAGAGAGATATATAGCCACTCATGTAAACAGTCAATGTTAAGTAAATAATGAAAAAACAATCACCTATTGAGGGTGTCTTAATGCTAGAGGCCTTAGGCAACTGACTTGATAGATGAAAAAGTGATTTTCCTCTTGGGTTAACAAGTGAAGTTGGTTACAGAAGGTATCCTAAAACTTCCCCATACATGTACACAGGGTCAAGGCCAAACTATATAATTTTTTTCAGTTCAGTTGTTCATGATGATTGCAGGTTAAGTCATGTAATGGGTGTGGTGGATCCAACAAATTCCTAACAACAAACATTATTAGGCTAAAACATACAGAAAAGCTACCCACCAGAGATGAAACAGATGTTGCTGTGACCTCTGTACATGCAAGTCTGCCACCTTCTCTACTCTCTGATCCACTGTCCAAATTACATCAGGTAGAAATGGTGATATGGAGGTAGAAGCTGTTTTTTTGTGCTGGAGAAAATTTGAGGCACTAGACATGAGGAAAAGGACATCAATATATTGCAAGTAAAGCATCAAACAAAAAGCCTGCCTACAGAAAAGGCTAAATATGTTGTGAATGTTGGGCCACAAATAGTCCACCACTCTGGTTTATTTAGTTAGTGCATCACTGAGCTGACACAATGGCTTTTAAATGGGTTATTTCTTGACAGATTGAGGGCAAAATTTAATAAGCCTGAAAAGACTTGATTTCATCTTTTCGGGTTTATGAAATCCTCTCGTGAGATTTCCACAAGATCATCCCACAGAAGTTTTCCTTTTCGAGTTTCCAAATTGGATGTTTCGATGGAAAAACAAAACTCTCACGGAATGATCTCGTGGTGAAATCTCGCGAGAATAAGCCCGAAAAGACTTGAATCTGACTTTTCGAGTTTTTTCAGGCTTATTAAATTTCGCCCTTAGATTTATAAATAGGCATTTGGGTTTTCACTTGATTATAACTGGTCATGTGGAATTGCAACTGGGAAATTTGTATTGTGGTTGCAAAACAAATGGGTGTACATTTCTAAGGGTGTGAGAGGGGCCATACAATATTTGTGAAGTGATTCAATGCAAAACAAAAATGCATAAATTCCAATGTTTTATTATATCTGGGTAATTAACATTACAGGATGATAGGACAAATAGGTGTAAAAAAAAGTTTTACCAGTCGGGATCAGGCTTGGGTTTAAGAAAGTAACTGGCCTTTCTCTTTGTCTAGTTTCACTAATGTGTTTTAGTGTAAAAGAGATCATTCCTCAGCAACATTTTGCTCTCTCTTATTCTTACTCTCTATCTCTTCCTCTTTCTTTTATTGCTACTGTTTTGAATGAATCTTTTTTTTTTGTAATATAATATATATTCATAAATGGTTCCTTGAAAACTCAACAAAGTAAATGTAATTTAAAAAAAATCCATATTTTCTAGAAGCATTTTACATTTCACCACCTCAGTATGTATTGTTGCAGTGTAGGTTTGAGGTGAAAAATATACTAAACCATTGGTTGCATACATGCATGTGTTTTTTGTCATGGCTTTGAACACATGTAGTAAAAACCCAGCAAAGCCAAAGGGTGAAGAAGGCTAATCAACTCCTTTTCTAGCCCAAAATGTAATATCACTTTGTACAAAGTAAAAACTAATTCAAATAAATGTTATCAATGCTGATCTGCTTTACTAAACTGTATATATTTCTTAAGGTGTAAACAAACAATTTTTTTTTCTAGTGAAAGCATCCCTTTAAGTAAACACACCATGGACAAAATTTACTAAACTCGAAAAGGCCAATTTAGCCTTTTTGAGTTTATTCCCTGTAAATATCGCTGTTCGATCGGTAAATATCAACCGATATTTTTCGAATGATTTTAACTGATCGAAACATTTTAATCAGATTTTTCGATGGGAAAGTAGCCAAAGCAGTAATGTAAAGTATGGCTAGTTTTCCATCAAAAAATCTGATCGAAATGTTTCGGTCTGTAAAAATCAATTGAAAAATATCGGTTGATATTTACCGATCGAACAGTGATATTTATAGGGAATAAACTCTAAAAGCGAAATCGGCCTTTTCGAGGTTAATAAATTTTGCCCCATAAGTTTAACTTTAACAACTCTTTAACAAAGTCATATTTTTTACACTCTACAAATACAAATAATATCTCATTTCTATAGCGCTAAAACTGCTTTAGTACAACACAAAAATTCCATTTGAAAAATAATCTAATCATTTTCCTTTCGTTAACTGCTGGTATAAAATAAAAAATAAAAATAAACAATACACTTTCTAAAAAAAACAAAAAAACAGTTGGCATAGATTGTTATTGAAATTCAGCCTTCTACCCATACACTAAATCTCCATTGGCAACTCAAGATTTACTTTTTCTGTATGAGAGGACGTGTGAATACATTCTCCTCTAGAGATAAAACCTTTGCTGCTCTTTGGACCAAGCATCGATGGTAATAGTCTGCGGAGAGAATATCTGTCACTTTAGAAATGTGTCTAGTCTCCTGTTTATGCCTATGGGAATTTGGCCAGAGACTGGTTAAAATCTTATCCATAGATCTTCTTTTCGGTGGCACAATCTTAATGTAAATGAAGTTCCAAAAAATTGGTGTATTTGTTTTAGAGTTCTGTCCAGAAGAAAAATATATTCTATTTGCCTCCATCTGTTCACACAAGGGTGCTAGTAATGCATTCCTCTTTGATCCCCAGCTGCTATCCCTTCTTCTTCATTTGAGATTAGCTCTGGGAGCAGTAGAGCAATTCAGTAAATGTGAAGGTCCATCAGAGTTCACAGCCAACTCTCTTCAGCTTCGTAAGTTTTTACGGATCTAATTTAACAGAGGAATATTTAATACGCAAGATTGTGTTTTATTTTCGTTAAGAGATGTCAATCTCCAATCAGTGCAAACAATATGAATTGCAGATTTTGTAAAAAAGATAATAAGGTATTTATGGGAGAACAAATGCAAGGCTGTATTTATTACTGTCATTCCATCTGTGTCAAATATCGATAACAAAAGATTTCTGTCACAGAATCCAAATTAATGAGACAAGCAAACACTGAGAGGTGCCATATCTGCTGCCATTTGAACACTAAAGGGTGAAACTGACTCTCAAATTCAAAATGCATTTCACATGCATTACATGGTCTTTATATTTACAGTTAACGGCAGAGGGTTGTATTTGATGGTCTACATAATTGTGACTTTTTTTTGGCTTAACAAATATGTGAGCTTTAACACATTGATTAAAGAAGAATTCATTAGCATATTAATGAGGGTCCAATATGGTGGTCTTGGAATACTAGCAGCAGCAGTTGTATAAGATAGCACTACAGCCAAATCGGGTACTGATTTACTTCTTCATAGTAGGCTGGCAGACACTATACTTTCAGCAAATCAATATAGGTTATATTGGTTTTTATTTAATACACACTTACAAAATACTTTTAGTATGGGTGTGTTTTGAAGTAAAATTGCTATAGAACAGCTTGGCATATAGGTAAAAACTGTGATATTATTAAAAATAGGCTGTTTCTCCTAAATTAACTATTTAAGTAAGTTTAACCTTTACTGAAATTTCGTCCTTGGTAAAGTTAAACATGTTTCCTCTGTTAATAAGCAGGGGAAGATACATTCACTAATCAAACATTTAAACAATTAGCCTATGTTTTTACTATAGTTTTCTTTAGAAATCCTAAAATGTTAATTGTTTCTGTAGAATAGTAGCTAACGACCTTATTGACTAAAGGCTGAATATTTGTGTATAGCTATGAATTCGCTATTGATCACCACTTCTCCATGTTCGCTCGTTGAGAAAACTCTGTCATGTGGTGAATATGCATTTCATTTGCACGATTGCATGCACAGGTATCTTGCATATTTAGCAAGTGGTGGAGTCGGTGGCAGATGCGAATTCAACAAGACGAAGTGCTCTGAATTCACCTGTTTGACTTTGCCACATCAGAGTGACAAATAGATGAGGTTGATGACAGGTCACCGGTGTGGCATAAGGTGACTATTTCTTCAAAAGTGACAGTGGAAACTGCAACTAAATTTGTCTAAAACTAAACTTGAACTGGGAACAAGGTGACATTGAAATAGCTGTATTTATCACTTTTATACAGTTAGTGGGATATAGTGAGGATGATGTTACTGCACTTCACTATGGGAATTCACATCAATTCACATGACTTCATATCCTACTTCTATTAGACTGACTTTGCCACACTACTCATGTAACAGTGACCATAGCAGTCTGCCTGTTCGACAAATCAATCCGCAGCTTCATCAATAAGGAGAAGTGAATTTTTGACTATTTTAGGGATATGACTCAAAGTGAATTTGACAGGAGAATTCAGACTTTAGTCAATAAGGCCCTTACTCCCTTTCCTCCAGCAGGTTATTTTTTGCAGAATTGACAACTAATTTCAAGGTCACGCTATGTCTGCCTAATGGAAGTAGACTGAATGCCAAGCACCTTGGAGACTGCCACTCACACCACCAAAGACAGTTGGCTTAAAAAAGAAAGCCTACATTAAACCTAACATGAACAAGTTAATATTTGTGGAACTGTGTCTTCTCTGGAGGATAAAGCAATGCATACCTTAGAAGTTTCCATGGTTTCTCTGTTGAACAAAGATAAAAAGCATTGTTGGAAATGATGCAGCCCATCTGGGCTGCTTTACAAGTTTATGCTTAAAATTCAGTTTGCTTCAATTTAATTGGTATATAATATGTTCTACCTCGCACATCTGTATATATCTTATGATTTTTTTTTTTTTTTAAATCTGAAAATCCTCTCTTGACCATAATGTCAAATGTACTTTATTTCAATTGCTTCTGTATTTGAGAAGCAGATTTATAGCAAGGCATAAGGTCTGGTAGTTTTCATATTTTTCCCTCTCTATTGTGTCTTCCAGACTGCTAAAGATGACATCACAATAAAATCCCAAGCAATGACTTTGCTATATTTATTTACTATATCAAATTGACCTACTAATAAAAAAACCTTTGTTAAACTCATTCTTTCTCATTTTCTGTCTAATTCTTTATGCCATTAAATATTGGCATAAGATTGCAGTGATTATTAGTCATTAAAGGAATCACCAGTACATTACTTTTGCTATTTTTATTTATACATGTATTCTTCTAGAGCAGTGGTTCTTAACCAGGGTTCTATCGAACCCTAGGGGTTTGGTGTGTCGGTCTCAGGGATTCGGCGGAGCCTCCACCACAGAGGTCAATACACACCTGACTC
>JAKJJM010007073.1:0-11639 GCA_021901965.1 Pipa carvalhoi
ATGGGGGGAAACACTTCTCACTAAGGTATAGTACTGCATATGTAAAGATGTAATCTGACTATAGTTCTCCTTTAAGTAGGCACTTTCAGGATAATTGATCCTTTGTTCAGTCTTCTTAATAGCAGATCGAATGTAGGGGATGTGGACTCCCAAAGAGAGAGACATACAATGGTGTAATATGTCTAGAAAGTTTTAACACACCGATTAAAATTACACTGACATGGTATTCAATCAAAATGAGCTCATCAAATTGAGGAAAAAAAATAGTACTACAACGCATTTCACCAGTTAAAAGACTTCTTCAGGGAGATATGAGAGATAATTAAATCGAGATCTTTCGCCCGAAAGTTTTGTAGCCATAGGACTTATGGCTACCTTTCGAGCAAAAGATCTCGATTGCGGAGAAACGCAATTAAGATCCCCGCTAGATGCTCTCGCGAGAATTCTCGGGCGAGAATTGTCGCGCAATTAAGCCCGCAAAGACTCGCATCAAGTCTTTACAGGCTTAATAACTTTCGCCCTTGATTGGAAAAAACTGGTCGAAAACTATCGATCAATATATTTCGTTCGGTACCCGTTTTTGTACCATTGATAAAAAATTTTTATAAATTTCGCCCTAAATGCCCTAGACCAAACAGAGAATTTCCTCTATATGTTTTGTTTGTAGGATTCATGTTTTTAATCACAAAACTACAATTTTGTCATCAAAATGAGCGATAAATAAACAGTGCCCCATACCATAGCTTGCATTTAGCTGCAGTAATATTGCTATTCTGGGTTTGTAAGAGTTAGAGAGAAATTTATCAAAGTCGAAAGGGGTTTTTGACGGCCTCACGCTGGATAAACAGTGTTTATTTAATTATGCCGGTATTGCCTATTTAAGATTTTTTCGCCATGTATAAAATCACCTTTTTATGCATTTTTTTTCTTTGCATCAAAAAGTTGTTTTTGATCCTATAAAAAAAATCAGCAAAAAAGCTTGATAAATATCCCCCTTAATCTTTTTGAGAGAAAAACTGCAGATTCCTTGGGTTTACTATAATCAATTCTGAGGCACATCCACATAAATAACATTGTGAATGTGTCTATTCAAGCAGTGCTTATTGCCGTTCCATTTGTAATCCTTATAGATTCTCACAAAATAAAGCACATCAGTTACTATTTATGGATGCATAGATTGGAAATCAGAAAGGGCAACAAGCCATTAGTATGCGCACCAATGCTCCTTAGCCCATAATTACATATTGTACTATTAATAAATGCAGAAGGATTGAGCCTTGCTTAGAATGGAACTAGTCTGTATTCTCTGAAGAACATATGGAACGTTGAAATTTAAACAAGGGTCTAAAGGCAACAGTTTCACTGGCTTTTCTTATTACAGTCAGGTTTTCCAAAGACAGTCCACTTAATGCAGCATTGATCAGTTAGTGAGTTGGGTCCTCTGTGACTGGGCGTGTCCTTATGACATCTAAGTGAGTCAAAAGATGCCACAAATGATGGATACTAATGCTGTAGAAAAGGATGAAAAATGTATTGTAGTTCAGTACGCTGGGTTTCGGAATCTATCAAGTTCATGTTGGAGGTGCTGCTTAAAAGATTTGAGAAACAATAATATATCAGATATTAATTTGATGATCTTTTACCGGTTCTTAAAGTTTTTAATAAACACTGTAGCTCTGCAGGGGTAAAACACATATTATTTTAAAATACTGTAAGAAAATGGCTCTTAAATGACGAATAAAGGGTAAAATGAATAGTAAAATAAGGAATTTTTAACACTGTGATTTTTTTTTTATTGTGTTAGGTTTTGTTTTTCATATTTTACAGAGAAAAGAGGAAAAGAGTAGAAATAAAAGGAGAGGCACAAAACAATCAGATCAGGGGTAGCAATCAAATGTAGTTCAATGGTTCAAACAAATGCATCACATTAAGATTCCATATCAGAAAAGTAAGCCAGTGAGTCCAAGCCTAAGTAAGTTTTCTGGAGCATTTACCTGCAAGAAAGGTTAGTGAATACATGAAAAAGTCTAAGGGCGAAATTTATTAAAATCGAAAATGCCATTTTCAATTGGCTGAGCGCTGCTATTTGAATTTACCGCCGCTGACGTCATCTGTGATGTCAGCGGCTCCTGATTGGCTAAGCCAAACCAGGAAGCGCTGGGGAGAGATGAGTCTCCCCAGGGGCTGCCACATTGAGCAGCTAGATGTAACGAGCGGTGCACGCATGGAAGCACCGCTCGTTACATTTGCTAGACAAAATTGAAATTCCGAATTCCGAATTTTTACTCAGAATTCTGAATAAAAAATTGGAATTCCGAATAAAAATTTGAATTTCCAAAATCGAAAATGCCATTTTCGAATTATGTATATCGAAAATGGCATTTTCGATTTTAAGAAATTTCGCCCTAAATTAACTACACATTGCGATTTTGTTAAATCAGGGGATAGATGATTGTGTCCAGTGATGTAGGATGATTTTCTGGGCATAAAAGTGTAAAAGTCTGTAGAGGATTCACATGATATTATAATTCAGTTCACTGGTTGGGTCAAGCAGACAAACTCCAGGGTAAATCACACAAGGGAAGACAAGTCTGTTATGCATATTGTTGACTACCACAGACCAATATTTAACAATTTACAGGGTATTGCCATTTTATATAGCAAAAAAAATGGTTGGCGTTGTGATTTCACCTCATTGACACTTGTCTTCCCATGAAGAAAAGACAGGCTGGGGTATAACAGACACTATGTATTCCAACATATGTTGTCTCCAAGGCCTAGTCTAAAGCCTATTGTATCCAGAAATGTATAGGGACAATGTGTGCCAAATCTAGGATAGTCACCTTATATTGAGACTTGCTCTTACAATGGTCTATGTTCAGGGCCATGATAAACTGAAGAATGTTAATATTGGTGGCACATTCTGCCATAAAGATGGACTGATTAAGGTAAGGATAACCCTGTTAAGTTCCCTAGTCACTACCTGGAAAATCTTTAAATCATGATTCAAAAAAGAAATAGGCCTTAGGGCCTTTCCAAAAGTTGGGTATTTTCCCAATAAGAGCACTGGGGAAGGAATGTGAGTATAATGAAATAAGTGAATTAGAGAGCACAACCACATGGAAAGCAGTCCTGGTTGGGTAGTAGCAGTGGAGGAATCAAGGGAAGAACATAAGAGGTGAGGTAGGTGATCACAGAGGATTTTCCAGGTCACTGGAACAAAGTACAAGGTTAATGCATGTAAGAATAGAGTGAGATATGGAGTGTCAGAAGAACACTTTGGTTGACGGGTGCTGACGTTGCCAGGGATTAATTAATATGCATTGAGCCAGCAAGTGAGTGAATTCTCTGTGTTTTGCAATTGTGCAAGTTTGTCTTTAATCAGGTTAAAAGTCTGAAAGATGACATCATAGAAGTCATTCTCTGCCTGAAAGATGACATCACAGAAGTCATCCTCTGCCTGAAAGATGACATCACAGAAGTCATCCTCTGCCTGAAAGATGACATCACAGAAGTCATCCTCTGCCTGAAAGATGACATCACAGAAATCATTGTTTTGGCAATGTGTATAACCAGTGCATAATGGGTAAGTACTAAAAGAAAAACTGGGCAGGCAAAAAAGAGAAGGGAAAGAAGGAAGTAATAACGGTAATAACAATAGCAAGGATAAAAAACAGTTAGCAATACATAAACTCAAAACCATCTTGTTATAAATAAATCCTATGTCCTTAACCAGGACCAGTGCACAAGATAAAAATATTCTATTCGCATTAACATAGAAATTATTCCTATGCAGCTATAATAAAATTCCATCTTTGAAGCTAAAATCCGGATTTTCGTGGTTTGTCTCTCTCTCTCTCTGCTGGTTGCAGCCAAATTGGGCTTAATGGGGCACATCATCAATATGCATTTTCTAAAGTTCTTACAAAACTATAGGACTAGGTGTGCGTTTGGGTTCTGTAACCACCAGGAAGAAAAATAAACTCAGCATAATACAAAGCCAATTATCCTCATCCTAGGGGAAAAAAATCCTTCCTGACTGAAAATATGTCATCCGAATAGTATCCATTTTCACCGAATCCAACACAAAATGATTTGACAAAATAAATTAGCTTTGTTACAGTCAAATACATTTTTTCTTTAAAATGGTTACTTATGTACAATTCTTTTTTGTCAATAGCAAATGAGTGGTGAAATTTCTACAACTGACACCATGGCAACCAAGCAAGTTATTTTACCCATGAACAGCTTGAGCAACCGTTTGTTGCTATGGTCAAAGTTAGATAAGAGATGGCCCAACACTACTCACATGTAAATTTATAAATTGCAGTAGTACTATAAACCTTGCTGGCAGTTTCAGGGATAACAGTGATGTTAAACAATGAATTGTTAAGGCATAGACACCTTTCTCATGTCAGTAACCTTCAATTACCACTAAAGTAAATCTCTTATTAGTTTAGTTGTCATTAAACCAATAATAAAACAAAAGGATAAGCTTTAATTGTGAGGATATGGGTCTTTTATTGTGTTTATGCCTTAATTCCATGCTGTCACTCATGTTGCCTCAGTGAAAATGTAGTTGAATATGCACCATGAGAATGTTTAACCTACTAAATAAGGTTAAATAAATATTCAGAATTCAGGTGTCTTCCATATTATTATTTCAACCTTTTACCATATTTTTAACATTTTTAGTGGAATTGAATGGGGAAAGATCAAAACATTTTGTTAATGTATATAAATGTGAGCCTCTAGGTCAGGGGTAGGCAAACTGCGGCTGTTCAACTGCCTTGTTGTGGCTCTGAGTGCATCTCCCTAGCCCCGCTCATGACCTTCAACACTTCTTCTGATAGGATGTCGGCAGGTCATGTGATTGGGAGCGTGCGCTCCTCTCCCTTTGTGACTCCACAAAAAATTTTCACCAGTGGAGGAGGGAGCAAAATGGTTCCCTCTTGTTCAAAGATTTCTGACCCCTGCTCTAGGTAAAGTGCTTCAGGTCATAGGAAACAGCCCTTTAATGGATTACTTCATGAATGACACTTTTTGTCCTACAAAGGTTTGGGGCATTTCTAAAGGGACATGAAGTAAATACCTACTTCACCCCACAAAGCAACTTGATATTGAGATTGTATGAGAGCAGGGACACTTCTGCGAATACCTCTGACACTGTACAGAACACTAGTTTTGAAGATAAATAAGAGAGTAGAGGTGGGCCCCAACATCTAAATGATTCTATGCCCCAATCTCCCATACTGCCAGGTACTGGTAGAGGTCAGTATCTGCTTCCCCTGTTTAAAGGGTAGGGTTGAAGGTTCAACCATAGGTAATTTGTATTAGTATAGGTATCCCTCTACCCCACTGATCATAGGGATAGAGGAAGAGAAGGTAGTCTTATAGACTCCATTTTGTGTCCCCCACCCCATATATGGGGTGATTTTATAGAATGCAATGGATCTCAGCATATTTTTAAATAAAAAAATAATTCTACCCTTCCTGAGCCCGATCAAGTCACCAAACAGCTGCTATTAGGCAGGTTTTCTCCCTGGTTGTTTCCAAACAATGCTGCTTCCTTAAACAGCGCAATACACCAGGCTGATGATTTAAAGTGGATGAGAGGTAATTGTGATGACACATTAGATTGAGCTTATGTGCCCATGCATCTTTGTGGAGAATATAGTGACTCAGAAGAAGCACAATACAAATGCTAGTTCAGCACAAAAGGAATTACTGTGAGATTTCTGATTTTATGTTGCATGAAATTTCCAATTTTTCAGTGTATTTATTCCTCGACACTGTAAAAAAATTGCTGCAAGAAATTACCATACATATAACGTCTTCTGCTCTTTCAATAGCATTTAATTAATGGTATGTGGGCTGCAGTACTAGTATCAGATATTTATCAATAAGGAGCATGATTGAAACTTGCTTTTATACTGAACGTATAATAGAGCATCTAAACAAAATGCTGTTATATACAGTATCACCCAAATGCAAAGCATGCGCAGATCATTGTATTTATGTGCATATCCTGAATATCTCAAGGAACAGCCTTTTAATGTAACAAGCATTTACAAAACAGAATATATCAACAAAATATCAGATAAAGGCCTATACTTATAGTATCTCTTAGCACCTCTGTATATCCCCTTCCAGTAAATGACAATATTCTTGGAAATATATGGAAACTGCACTTGTCATGAGTGCATAACAGATGTGCTGACACCTAAACCAACAAACTGTAGACTTTAAAGAGTTAAATTACAAACAGCACTCTAAATTCCAAGAAGAAAAACACAACAACATCCATATAGATCAGAGAACAGATTTTTAATATGCTGGAATTTAATCACACAGAGCCGGATATGTAAAATGTTCGAGGACAGCAGGTGGTGGATCGAGCAACACCGGGATAATCCTCCTAGATTTTTTAGGATTATACCATAAAAATGTAAAGCAAAGATAAATGTATAAAATAAATAATAAGAAGGGCAGACAAAGGAAAAATAGTTATTCCTATCAGTAAACAGACCTGTTCTGAAGTTTCTGTTTGAACAATAAAACAAATGTGGAGATAGGTGAGGATAATGGTAGGAAAACACAAATATTTTGTACCATTTTATTTTGTTTTAAAAAAAAAGGGGTGTGAACATCTTAAAACCAATTCTAATTTCTACATCCACTTTTTTTATCCAAAAACTGAAGAATTCAAAAATCTATTTTATCAATAATACAAAATATTTTTCATGAGTTCAAGATTAGTCTCACCTTGTCTATCTTCCAATTACTGTACCTCTGGATAATCCACTTGGGTTTTTTTGTGTAAACTTTATTTAAGTGGAATTGTTCTTTTTCGGATGGGATTGTTTGTGTCATGTGCACAGAAATTCTGTTATGCTTTTCGCTTTTTGGTAACGTTCATATCATTATACAATGAAAGACCTTGTTTGCATTGCTCAAGTAATTAATACTGACATCCCTGATACAACTGAATGATACTTCAGAGCCTCATTGAGTAAAGTCTGAATAGTCGAACAGAGCTGTGAATTTGTGTCTATTGTCAACTTCTCCAGGTTTGCTTGTTGAGCAAAGTCTGTGAAGTGGCGAATACGCAACCAATTCAGGCGACTGCGAGTCGTGAACTTATGGAGCTCTTTACATCATTTTGCATGCCCATACACAGGTACTTCTACTATTGACCAAGTTGAGAAGTGTGTTGACGGAGTGATTGCGACTAGGTGTACTGTTCTGAATTCACTTGTTTGACTTTGCCATTTCAGATTGGCGAATTGGGGGGTTGATGGCAGGTCTCCAATGTTTCATAAGGCGACTATTTCTTCAGAAGTGACAATGGTGAATGTGACTAAGTGACAACATGACCTAGGGACAAGGTGACATAGAAATAGAATATTCACAGAATACAGTTAGTGGGATATGGTGAGACTGGCATCATTGTCCTTCACTTGTCGAGTTCGCCTCACTCTGCATGACTTTACATCCTACTTCTATCCGAACCTGTTTGACAAGTTTATTCGTCACTTAGTCAATACTGAGAAGTGAATTGGTGACTATTTTGGAGATGCGATTCAATTTGTCAATGAGGCTCTTCAGATGTCACTTTGAAGAACCTTATCTTCTGGCCTGCAGTGCCCTAGAACTGCTCCATTTAATACAATAATATCTACTTATTTAACAGTTTACACCAGGTCATTACTAAAAACAAGTAATTGAATAGCATGGAAACTCAGGGAATACACACAGGTTCTCTTTTCTTTCTACATCAGTCACTCATAACCCAACTTTAACCACATAGACTGTATTTAAAAGACTTACACGGCCATGGAGAGGATAATGGAATCATGTATGTATATGTTTATTTTTCTTTATATAGCGCCACTAGGTTACACAGCGCTGTACAATCCAACAATACAATTATAATACAGACAAGGGAAAAGTGCTTAACAAAGAACAAGTGAAGTAAATTACAAGCATAGAATCAAGAATATACATCACTCTAAGTGCCAGGCCATGATTGAAAATGAAAAATTTCGAAATCCGGATTTCGATAACGAAAATGCCATTTTTGATTTACGCCTAAGAAAATGGCATTTTCGATTTTAGTAAATTTCTCCCTATATCTTCTATTTTCTGCTATTTCTCCCTATTTTTTCCATTACCTCTACATATTACTAATCAAGGTGTGTACTAACATACCGATACACTGGCCAGTGTAATGTGAACACACAGACAAATTCCTTTTATAAAATGGACTACACAAGATATAGCACTCATAAGACCTTGGTACACATTGTGTTTGGAATCTTAAAGCAGTTAATGCTGCAGAGATTACCTGAAACCCTTGATATTCTGTGAGATAAATTGCAGCCTGCTAGATTGGCTGGTAGAAATGCACCATGTAATTTGTCAGTGTCTGTTTTTTTTTTCTCATTTAATTTTTTTTTTCTTTAAAAGTCCATAAATAATGGAATTGTTCCTGGATCCAAGGGAGAAAAATGTAAAAAGGACAAATAGGACAGAAGAAAACAAGAATCAGTTACAAAGGGATACAGTAATATAGCCACCTCTACTACATTTCCTGTTTGTTTTCTTTGGGATTAGCAGGGTGATTCCACCTTATTGTAGCAGAATCAAGAAGGCAGTAAGACCGAGCGCATCAAATGGCACTCGTGGCGAATTCTTGGATGGGTATGCAGCAAACATCGCAGACCCACATATTTTCGCACAAACCAGAAGCGACAGAGGAAATGCGTTGCCCTTAAAATGAGAACGCAATATAGTGTAGTAAGTTAATTGCACAACTGGTTATAAAATCAGTAAGTATGCACTCACAATGGGGTCTCTTGTCATACGCCTTTAACTGATGATATCAATGGCGAGCAATTTCTTGTATTTGTCCCAAAAAGAACAGTGCTTAGTAAAAAGAAAAGCTCAGATAGTGTTTATCTTAACAAACTTTATTATTGAAATAAAAATTCACTCACATTTGTATAAGTGACAATTAAGTCACTTAAAAATTAAGTTCCGCTTCAGGATCACAATTAGATCAGCTCCAACGCGTTTCGCCTTATTGGGGGCTTCCTCAGGGAGTATTTGTCATGCAGTACAGTGTAAAATCAGAATTTAAAGGCCACTGAGTGTCCGGATGTACAATCATAAAAGGGGGCGTGGCTTGATGCTCATTCGGCATTTTATTTAACAAACTAATTAAGAGTGGATACTATCTGGAGGATACTTGCTCCTTCCAAGTCACCTAGATGGTAAGGAAGGCACCTGGGAGAGTAGAGTCAGCATCCGTGATATTGATTCCACCTTATTCATCTTTTATCATTCTTAGCTGGATATTTAGTTAGCATTTTATTCTTTCTCAATCAAAAATTCAGATATTGCAAAGATGTGGTAGTAGAAATTTGATCGCAACATCAAACACTAAAACCCCCTTTAGGCCAGCGGTGGTAGTTACAGGGAAATGGGTGAGTCAAGCTTTTCTTGGGGGAACCAGCTCCAGAGGGTGCAACAGTGATTGTTTGGGCAGTGGTCAGATGTGTTTTCCAATGGAATGGTTATCTCCTGTTTTATTTTAAAGCCTTAGCCAAGTTTTCATTGGGTGGTCAGATTTGAAGTAAACCTATGTTGCACTTTCTGGACAATCTATTTGTGTGCCCAGTTAGAACACAGTCTTCTTTGTTTTTTTATTAAAATACCTGGCCTGATTTCCTTTTTGAAAAAACAATTCACAATTTTACAGTTTCTTGTTTTTGATTTCAATTAGATGGTCATTTCCAAATGACCAACTGAATAAGGCCTGTTTTTCATACACTAGTTGTTAAAAACCTTAACATCAGAGATTATGTTCCTGATCAGATATATCTCTGTTGCTGTTACGTTAACCACAAAGGTTAAAAAACAACAATATCATATTAGACTAACAACAGAGGTTAAAAAGGATTTAAAAGCATGTCAGTACTTTCAAGCCTTATTTTAAAAGCCATTCTTGGAAAACACTTTCATTCAACTCTTCACTAAAACTGCTTCTTCAGGGGGTTACTGTAGATGTCTTGCTAGTAGTTTAAAAATTGGTACATGTTCAAAAATTGGATTGCAATCTCTTCTATTATGGTAATTTTAAGATAGATGAAGTCACTAATTCTTTATCTATCTTCTAGGTCTCTCTCAGTTGTTAAGCTCTTGCATCACTAGCAGGGGAATTCATCAACCTCTGCAATCTTTTACAGAAGTCTAGTAACCCATGACTACCAATGAGAAGCTGGCTTTAATCTTTATAGTTCTCTCTACACTAGTGAATGCTAACTGCTGATTGGTTGCTATTCATATACCTCTGTTAGTCCTTAGTATCCTACAATTTACCTTTTGGTTTAAAGCTAAAAAATATTTCTGGTTTTAAAATTAAAAGCCGATTTATTGTCTTGTAGTTTGGAGCGTTCTGCAATCTGGAAAAATGGGGAGAAGAATAAGTTACCTTGAGTAAACTGTGGGAGTTAGTCTGGTGAAACTGGAGGATGGCTTCTAAATTCCCCTTCTGCTAAAACATCTTACACATCTTTGGGAAGATGTTAAAAATGCAGTGAAATGCTTCCATACGCTACTGAAGTTAATTTGTTGTTATTTATTTTAGAGTTAATTAAACTCACACAGCAGCATCTATTAAGAGGATGTCAGCTATAATTTTTTTCTAAAAGCTTTTTTCTTTGGCGCTTTGATTTGCCAAGTTATCTTTAATAAAGCAAATCATTTCTCACTAAAACCACAGCCACTGCAGATCTTACATGACCAACTGCTACTCCACTACTGAATGATTTTAGTTGATGATTTACCTGCAGCTACCAGAGATAAATTTGACCAGAGGTTGCACTGCATCATTTGAGTACTTCTTCATTCCATATTGAATAAAAATGTATTGATAT
Organism: Pipa carvalhoi; assembly: GCA_021901965.1. Lineage (NCBI taxonomy): Eukaryota > Metazoa > Chordata > Amphibia > Anura > Pipidae > Pipa > Pipa carvalhoi. Next base: position 10,941 of record JAKJJM010007073.1, read on the forward strand.
GTCATGTATCAATTATGATTTGTGTTGCAAATGAAATAATATTGGTCTAGACTCACACTTTTAGATCTGGTCCCTTGACCTGACTGCTCAATAGTCTTTATGTGGAGTTGCAGAGAGCTAATCTATAGGTATTTGGGACAAATTAAATGGGGAAAGAAACTTGATATGGTGTAGTAAGTTTGTAATACTGGTGGTTTAAAATGTAAAGATGTTAAAAGGAGGCGTAGCCTTATGTGACATCACATCCTCTTGATGGCCTTTAAATTCTGATCCCCCACAGCACTATATTTTATTACTCCCTGAGGAATCCCCATATAGGGCGAAAAGCATTGGAACTGATCTATTGTGAGATTTTGGAGCTGTTTTTATACAAGACTGTTTCTAAGGTGCAATGTCATTTGCCCAAATGTGAGTGAACCATTTTTCATTTCTATATTAAAGTTTGATTAAACTATCTGCACTATCAGAGTTCTCTTTTTACAAAGCACTACTTTTCCTGAGACTAATACAAGCAATACGCATGCAACTAACATTACGGGATAATAAAGGCGAAACACAAGAGACCACATTGTGAGTGCATTCTGACTGTGCGATAATGTAGTATACACAAGTTTATACTACTAAATTTATGCAGAATTGTGAATTTGGTCTCTAAAAGTATATTGTAGAATTTATCCCTCAGAGTTACCTCCCCTTTGA